>JANHFJ010006963.1:0-12550 GCA_032468195.1 Cerberus rynchops | reverse complement strand
CAAGGAAGGAGTAAGGAGAGGGGACTTTTTGTTTCTCCATGTCTGTTTAGAAGAGATGGCACTGATGGAATGATGATGTTTTTACTGAAATCAGTATGACTTATGGTAACTGCACTGTGTTCCCTGTGTCCAAGGCATCTTAGTGAAGACAATTCTAGGGTTAGCTTTAACTGTGTCGGAGAGATTTGGGGAATGAAAACAATGGTAGGGTGGAAGTGTTATGGATGAGAACATAATCCAAAGCAGGAACATGGAAATAAAGCAAAAGCTTATCATTCACCAGGCATTAAACCAGAATGGAAAATATTTTAATATGGAAAGAACATTTATCCTAAATACTTTTCAAGAGGCAGAGCTTCATTATAAGCATCCATTCCTTAATGGATGCACACTAATTGACTAATTTGTCACTTATTCCTGTGTTCAAGTGGAAATAGCTGAAGGAATACATGCAAGCTGGACACAACAAGCTTTCATGAATCAACTGAAGAAAAGTTTAAAAAGCTAACAAAACTTCCCAACAAACCAGTTCTTTCAAACTACATGAGTAGCAATGGGGCCCCGAGAGGTGTTTAATAAAAGGCATTTAACACATTCGATTACTAAGCTTTTTCAGCAGTTATCAGCTTCCTACTAGGCTGTTTGGCTAAAATGCTTTTTGGATTTCCTTCACTCAGGATAATCTCATGGACCCAATATTATGCAAGAAGTAACAAACTGGCACTTACTTTATCTTAGCACAAAGAACCATTTTTACCCCATATAGAATGCTGCCAATATAAACCAATATACTGTAACAACCAATATAAACAAACTTGCAGCATTTCATACATTATTTCCTCCACTGTATTGAATGTATTTTCAAGACAACTTTGATCAAGTTAACATTTGAGGTGGGTTCTGTAAAGGATTTTCCTAAAGTCAAGTCTTGCTCAGAAAACCCCTTACTTCCTTAATTACCATATTTCCCTAAGAGTGGGTTTGCAGGAATGTGTCACATAATAAGAATTGTGAAAAACAACTTTATTATCTGGGAGTTCATGATGACTTTTCTTGGCTAGCATATTCAGGTGAACTGCAAAGGAGACATCTGTAAAATGCCTATAGATTAACAAAGAAATGTAATGAGAAATCTTCACACAACTCAGTTTTGGTTAACCCAACTCATAATGGCCTATCCTAGAACTTTTTCCCCATGTTGAAAAGAGGTCCTAACTACCCACCACTGAATTGTCAGAAATCCATTGCTGATCCTTCTCCAACTCCTACTGCCTGTTTCAATTCACCTGGCATTTTCGTCAAGAAAAACGCCAAAGCTTAATAGATTTTGCACGCTGTTTGACTGCCATTGGATGGCAACAGAATTGGGAGTGGGAGGAATTCTATATTAACAGTGGTGAACCTGAAGACCACTTAAACCTGTATTAACATGTGTTAGATGAAAAGATGAAGGCAGGAAAAAAGATGTTGGGAAGAATAATGAGTACACAAACTGGAGTGTGGGAAGGAAGGTCGCCATTTTGTCAAATCAAATCAAATCAAATCAAATCAAATCAAATCAAATCAAATCAAATCAAATCAAATCAAATCAAATCAAATCAACTTTTATTCATCACATGCACAGTCATATATGGTACAAAATGCAGTGAAATGTGTATGCAACCGCTCATGACCATAGGTAGTAGGGCAAGAGAATAGTATAGACAGGGAGGGAGAATAAGTTAGGGAGTGGTTGAGAGAGCTAGATTATAGGCATACTTTATAGTCCTGCATCTATTGTGGTTTGGCTTAGGGTCTGTATTGCCTGTGGGAAGTAGCTTCTCCTTAGTCTCTCTGTGTTGGCTTTCAGGGAACGGAGGCACCTTCCTGACCACATCATGGTGAACAGTCCATTGTTGGGGTGGCTGGGGTCCTTCATTATTTTCCCAGCTATAGTTTGGCATTGTCTCTTGTAGATTGAGTGCAGTTCAGGGAGCTTGGTGCAGATGATGCACTCTGCTATGCACACCACCCTCTGTATAGCTTGCCTGTCCTGTATGGTGCTGTTCCCGAACCATGTAGTGATGTTGCCTGTCAGGATACTTTCTACTGTGCAGGAGTAGAAGTTTCTTAGCACTGTTGTGGGCAGTCTGAAGTCTCTCAGTCACCTCAGATGGTATAGGCGTTGTCGGGCCTTTCTCACCACAGTGTCAATGTGTCGGGTCCATGTTAGGTTCTGCAAGATGTGGATGCCTAGGTATTTGAAGCAGTCCACTCTCTCCTCTGGGCTATTGTTGATGATGCAGGTCTGGTATGTTCTTTTCTGCTTTGTGCTGTAGTCCATTTTCAGCTCCTTTGTCTTGCTGGCATTGAGGAGGAGGTTGTTTTTCTGGCACCAGCTCTCCACGTTCTTAATCTTGTTTAGATAGGCCATCTCATTGTTATCGGAGATCAGGCCTACCACAATGGTGTCATCAGCAAATTTAATGATGGTGATGGAGTCTGTAGTGGCTGTGCAGTCGTACATATATAGGGAGTATATCAGGGGACTCAGAACACAGCCCTAGGGAGCTCCTGTGTTGAGGGTGAGTGAGGATGAGACATGCCCGCCATCCTTACAACCTGTGGTCTCCCGGTTAGAAAGTTGGAGATCCACCAACTTTGCCAAGTTGCCAAGTTTGGAGAACCCTGGTCTGGACTAACCATTTGGACAGATTCTGATTATCTACTCCTTCACATCTTGATTTTCACTTTTCAGAAAAAGAGCCTTTTCACTGACATTAGCTGTAATCATGGTGCTTACATTTGTTTCCCAGGTGATTTCTGTACTATTTTTTTTTGGTAATTAAACAGTCTGCTCATTTTGTCAGATGTTTAATGGTATTTGATTATTATCTTTTAATTATTGGCAGTCTTTGTTTAATTGGATAGTTGCAGTTTCAAATTGAGAGCTCACTTCTGTTTAGCCTACTATCTCTGTGGTGGTGCTTTTATTGGTCAAGAATTTTATTGGCAGAACGTAAAAGGAAGAAACAAATATAAATAAATATATTCTTAAACAGACATACCTGAGAGTCTGTCTTACTGAGTTCAGTACCTTGAACAGTATTTCTATATGTGTGTAAGTATGTGCCTATGTGCACATAAGTGTATTTGTGCAGAGTGTTGTTATAATTCCCCTCTACCAAATTGTTTCTTTTATGCTGCAGAATAGAACGGGGATCACCTGATGTTCTTTCTCTCTCTCTCTCTCTCTCTCTATTCTGCGGCTGTTAATGCACTCTTTTGAAAAAGTCCATGCTAATTACCCACAAAATTGTTTCCAGTGGCTTTGGAACTTAGTACAGAGGTAGATTTATAGAGCTGTAGCCTTTCAATGTTGTTCAGAGTCAGGCGGCATAGGAGTTTAATAAATCATCATCACCATCATCTAGATTGTTGTTATTAAATCCTCTGTCCCTTTATCTCTTGCCTATTGTTCATGTCTGTCTCTCCCTGCTTTTCCTTGCCATTGTCTCATTTTATCAGTGAACTCTTTTGTTGTCTGCTGATGTTTAATAATTAAGCTATATTTTTTGGCTAGCTGAACTGAGTACGTGGCCTATGTGCTTATTCTGATCTAGAGGGGTTGACTAAAAATGTGGTGGGTGAAAATTAATCTGGACATTTAAACAATAATTTGATGGCATTTAGTGAGATGTGAATTGATTAAAAAAACTGAACTCACTGGGCCTCATTTTTAGATTGATAGGCATATGATTTTACTGCAGGGCACTTTTTTTTAATTCTAAATTTTAAAACTAATTTCCAAATTTAACAGTTTACTCAAGATAGATGGATGATTAATAATAATTTCTAAAATAATTCAACATAGCAATCTAGTTGCACCTGTGAAGAAATAACCTAGAACAACCGTTGCAGCTTCTAATTCATCCCAGATGTGTGATTCTTATTATTTTTATCTTGATGTTAACTAAGGTATAGGAGACCATGTGCCATATTGTTTGTGGCAATGGTACTAAAAAGCAACTATATTTCACAGTTGTAATGTGCCAGTGCTGTGAATAAGACATCTTTAGAATGGAAAATGAATCTAAAGGAAGATTTACATTGTTTTTGAGCAAACAAGACTGTAATATTAATGAACCTAAGTCAATAGTATGATACACAGTTTGATTACTTTTTGTTCCATGATGCATTCTTATATCTTGATATTCTTAATATAAAAATGTCAGTATAAAAGTCAAGAATTATTACAGTCTTGAGACAGCAAAATTATTTATGGTATGATGATAATATGATATACATACTTCGTTACTCTGCTATTGAGTTTTATAGTTGTATAGTCCATTCTTGATTTTTATTTTTTGTGGATTTTTAAACCCTAAACAAGGCAATTCAAATTATGTAGAAAAATTCTGGGGATTGATTATGTTTACTAAGCAGATTTGCATAAAATCTTTTCTGACCATGGAGGCCCATGGATTGAATCTCCTACCTCATATCTTGTACTGCAATTTTTATAAAGCTATTTGCTATTTTCAGGTCTTATAAGCAAGTATTAAGCACATTTTTATACAAAACCAGGAAAATACCTAATTTTTGTGCAATAATACTTTGTGCAATATCCTTACCCTTCTCTATGTATTAAGCGATCTACAGTTCATTTAAATTGTACTGCTAAAGAAGTCTCCAACTAACAAAAAAGCTGATATGTATTTGTGGTTTCAAAGTTATTCTCAGAGGTTGCTAATTGGAATACAAATTACTTCCTACTGGCTCTGCATCTAAATGTCCCCCCCCCCTTTGTGTTGAGAATTGATTTTCAGGCAAGCGCTCTTTTTCAGAGAGTACAGTGTGGGAACTGACTGTATGTGTATCAAGCAAGTCAAGATGGAAGCTGTGATCGCACAACAAAGCTGCAATTGCACCAAAGGATTGCCTCATGTAAAAAGGGTCAGGCTTTAATTGTGCAGTTATGGCCACCCTCTTGACTTTTTTCATGCCCCCACCACCAGTGGTACTCCTGCCCTGAATAGGTGGGGTGTGAAAGCAAAATCCTTGAATGTCTGCCAGAGAACTTCCTTGAGTCAGTGACATTTTTTTTTATTTTCTTTTTCTTCTCTTAAAAGGGACCCTCAAGGGAAAAAAAAGCCATCTGTACTAGATTAATTTTTCTAAACAAACTTGGATAATAAAAATGCTTCAGCCTCCACTACATCTCTCTTGGGTATCCAGCTATTATCCCCTATTGAGTTGGTACTTAACCATTCAGATCCTGAACAATCCATACAGAAAAATAAAGCATAACATTCCTGTTTATTATTGCTTTAGCCGAGAGGCGCTGACATTAAACAGTTCTGCACTGCTGCTATAAATCAGCAGGCTACGGATGTTCCCAGCATGTGGCAGAAGCTCCTTGGTTACAGTAGTGATCAAGGCAACCAGCTGCCAGAATTCTTCAAATTAAACTGTTATTACTGTAGTATTCATTAGTCACTTACTGACTATTAAGATATTTTTATATCAAAGCCATTGACACTGGATATTGCTTTTTAATATGAAACCAATATATAAATACGATTAAGTGGTCTGTGTCCATTGACTAGCTAACTTCACTTACTGCTCAGAACAGACATTTGCTCTCGAAGATGCTGCCCTGGTCTCTCCAAATTAATGGTCTCTTGGGATGTTGATTGACAGCCCTCTCCAAAGCAGACACGGGTGCTCCCTTTCCTAAACAAAAGGAGAAGTACCCATAAAAAGAAGGTTCAGGATTTGGGGTTTTGAAGCTGAAAATTGTCATTTTTTCTGCTGAATTTCACTGTTGTGATCTTGAAAAGGCAATCAGATATGTGCCACCAATTATTCACATTTGCCTTAGATCATAAAATCATAGAGGTGGAAGCCACATTAGAGGTCTTGCTTTAGCTGAGCCTGTACTGGTATCACCACACCATTCTGGACAAATGATTGTCCAGTTTTTTCCCGCGCTAGAAAATTTCCAGCAATGGGGCATTACAGATTTAGTAGGACAACACTTCTACTGCTTAATAGCTTTCACAGTCAGGAAATTCCTCATTGTTTCAAGTTTGTTCTCCCTCTATAAAGTTTCCAGTTATCAGTTATCAAATTAATTCACATATTATAAAGCATAGAAGTTTGGTTTAAAACGATATTTTTATTTAAATACTTCTAATTTTGTTTATTTAAAATACAGATTGCCCTCTGCCTCTACCGATGCCTGTAATTGAGATTGAAAATCTGGTTGTAAATCATTATGTCAGTAAATTGCAAAACCATTGTGACTGTGGAATGCCATAACGTCATATGTATGTCGATATATGACTGTAAGGAGGGACAACACAACCATTTACAACAGGTGCCTGTGCTTTATGGGCTTGTACTACAGCCATCATAATTTCAAAACAATCAGTCATAAGCCAGGGACTACCTGTAGCTCTTGAACTTCGTTCATTTCCAAATGCCACTTCAAAAACTGGAGCCAAGGAGGCCTTACAAAGATGAGTCATTTAAAGCTTCAATAGAATATATTTTAGAACCTTATTACAAATCTCCATCTTTCATTCCCAACAGGGAGAATGAGAAGTCACTACACTGCAGAACTGAATAGAGAAACAAGTGTTGTTTGAATCCAGCTACTGAGAATTCAAAGCCCAAACATCTGGAAGGCAGTAGGTTTCCTTTCCTTGTTCTACAAGATGCGGGTAGTTTGAAAATAGCCTCTGTCCTTCATTAGGAACTTCTGACTATATAAGAGTAAGTAAATGGAGGACAAAATAAAAAATGGAAGAGATTCTCTTAGTCCTTTTTGCAACCTTTCCCCTTCTCATTTGGGGTGAGAGTGCTTCTCTCTTTTAGAAGAAATCAGCTGAGCCTTTATTGTTGCTGCTGTTGTACAGAAGCAGGAAGCAAAAAATGTCAACAATGTTTTCTTGTCCTTAGAAAGTAATAACCTACTGCTATGGCAACGCTCAATACTGCTGTCTCTGAGCGCTCTGAGGAAACCTAATGAGGAATGATTTAACAAACAGAATGATTGGATAGATGTAACATTGGCAAGGCTTAGAAAGAAAAGAGTTCACAAGGTTCAATGAGAACTCTCTTTAATATAACTGTCAGAACTTCTTCCCAGATTATTGTAATTAGGATGTGAAGACAGAAACACTGTTGATGGGTTGATGGAACTTCTGTTTTTTATGGTCTAATTTATTCATTTGTATATTTAGACCAACCATCATTCATCTCAAAGATTGCATTATATTTTAAAGAGATTTTTTTAAAAAGGTAATAAAATCAATGCCAAATTATATCCATCAATATCTTAATGAGTTTAAAAAGTAACAATGTATTAATTCCTATTAATAAATATTTAATTATATAAAGTTATAATTAAATGTGTCTCAACTGATGCAGCGCTAGCTAGGAATTGTGGAAAGTATGGTCTTAACAGATCTAAATAACAGGAATATTATTATGTTTAAATAATGGTTTAAGGAAATTATTTTAAGGAAACGCCCTTACTGCTTCAAATAAAATATCCCAGTTTTATTCTCTGGCCATAAAAAGGAGTCAAGACTTGTGGTCCACAATCCCAGGGAACAAAACACAGACAATTGCTTTAAGTTACAAGAAGCCAGATTCTTAACAATAAAAACAATAGTGTTGTTTCAATAGTGGAAACATTTTTGAGAAAAAACAAGGTCTCTCCATCAATGTGTCCAATGATTAAGGCACCAAACTAGAAATCAGGAGACTCTAAGTTCTTATGATATCGTTGGCATGGAAGCCAGCTGGGTGGCTTTGGACCACTCACACTCTCTCAGCCCAATTCACCTCACAGAATTATTGTGATGGTGATGGTGGTGAAAATAAGAGGAGGAAGGCGTATTAGGTATTTTCATCACCTTGAATTATTCATACAAACAATAAAGATAGGATATAAATAAATTAAAAAATAAATTGGTATGTTCAAGCAGAGTTAGAGAGAGATCTGTCCAAGGTGCTTTAATCTAGATTCCAGCATTGAGAGGAGATTGAATTTTATGACTTAATTTTCACCTTCTAAGTCTTCTTTATGAGCATATCAATCAAAACCATCTGCAATATTTGATAAATTCTGTTCATCTACATCATTTAAATTGTACAAAGTTTTACATGAAATATAGTACAAGCCAGGCTCTCTTGTAAGTCTTAAAATAAATAGAAAGAGAACTTGAAAATTGAACTTGATGAGTGAGATTAGAAATCTTCATGGTAGAAAGCTGAATTTAAATGTCGGCTTGTAACCCTGAAGTAACAATTTTAAAATGCATAAATGCACTTTTTAACATTGCTGTACTGTATATTAATCAAAGTATTCATGCTAAAGGATCTGTAATCAAAGCCACCTGTAGCACCAATTGCCCCCCTTTTTTTTTCAAAATGTGAGGACACCATAAAGTAAAATATAATAGTCTTCAATGGGTAATTAGGGTAGTTTTATTGTCCACTTTTTTGGGAGATACAAAATAGTGCAACATCAAAAATAGATTAATTTTTTATTGTTAACTGACAAATTTACTAGAGTGAATACTTCAGCAATGAATCTAAAATAAATACTATTTTATTGACATGATACTTATTTTTAGTTATTTCAACCAGGTAATCCTTGTCCATCTGTTACAGGCAGTCTCAACCTATGACCACAATTGAGTCCAAAATTTATGTTGCTAAGTAAGAAATTTGTTGTGAATTTTACCCCATTTTATGACTTTTTTGCCACATTTGTTAAGTGAATCACTGCAGTTGCTAAATTAGTAACATGGCTGTTAAGTGAATTTAGTTTCCCCCTTGACTTTGTTTGTCAGAAAGTTACAAAAGGGGATCACATGATCCCAAGACACTGCAATGTCATAATTATGAGTCACTTGTCAAGCATCTAAATGCAAATCACATGACCATAGGGATGCTGCAAGTTCAGAAGTGTGAAAAATGTTCATAAGTCACTTTTTTTGAGTGCCAGTAACTTCAAGTGATCACTAAGTGAACTGTTGTAACTACTTGTATATGTAAGGATGCATATTACCTCTGGTAGAAATATGAATTTGGATGTTCACAAATTATGTATGTCTTATTGGCTTGCTTTTGTGTAATTTCCTACTTTTTCTTACATTTATTTTTTTAATTGTCATTAATTTTGTCAATCGCTGTATTAAAATACAGTTCTTAAAAAAAAAAAAAACCTAAAACAGCATTTCTAACCCATTTGAGTCCTATAAGGGAATATTGCATTTGAAATTCAATAGATGTGAAGGGCATGCAGTTGAGAAGGATGAACAATAATAAACTAGATGGATCAGTACAGAGAAAGATGTGGACTACTTAATAAGAAAGGAATTTTTTTTAACCCTTATGGATCATGATTTTAACCTTATGGATCATGATCATGATTTTAACTCTTATGGATCATGATCACTGCATCTGTTACTTGCCTAAGAACTAAAAACTCCAATTGAGCACACTTCCTCTGCTATTTGCAATTGCTTATTATATGAGTAACATCATGTTTATTTGATTTGATTTAAAGTAAGGTAAGTATTTTAAGGGAACAAAACATAAATGTGTAGATTGGTCTTGTTTTAAAAATATCCTTAAAAGGAGAGGGGAAGAAGAACAATTCCACAGTTATTTTAGATCCTCAGGGGACAAATGTACCTATTGCATAGCTATAATAAAGGGATGATATCAAGGCTTATCTCAAAATATATCTACCATGGAAATTAAAAGGCCATCACCTCGCCTTTGGGACACTAATTGTAGTGTCACTACACTTGGTTGAGAAGTAGGGTATCTTCTTCAGTGTCACCAAACTGTAAGCAATATAATTTAGTTGCAATGAAAGAGTGCCACTAGTCAACTTGCTACATATGACTGCTTGAGGGAAAGACCTTCTCAAAGGTGATTTGTAAAGCCTAATGCAGTCCTTGCTTTTAAGAGCAAAGTGGTTACACAACTTCACCTTGCCTGTCTTCTGGGGCTTCCATTAGTAATTATAATAGCAGGAAGGGGTTCTGCCCATGCCTGGAATCCTCCCTCAGACTGTTGCAAGCAACAAACAAGGTGACATGAAACACCTCATGAAATCACATCATATTGCATCTTCATCGCAGTCAGGAGAATCACATCACCTCTACAGCATGAAGGAGCTCACTGAGGGATATCCAGTTCACTTCATTTAGGCTCATAAACGAGGATATTTCTAATTAAATGCTGCTCCTAGACTTAATATTTCTAGCACCATGTGTGGGAACACAGATGCAACCTTGGGAATAAGGAGAGAATGTGAATCATTATAGAGGGACTGAGACAAGATTAGACAGTCCTGAAAAAGATGAAAGCATGGGAAATTAAAACAAATCCCTTATTTGTTTTGTTTAGTAAAAAATGGCACAGAAACTTGGACAGGCTTATGAGATTCTGTTATTCTGTACTTGCCTAATTTGAGGGAAGAGTCATCAAGTCACTATTTTTTTTTTAACAGATTTTTGCCTACTTGCTGAAGAGGAAGATAATGTGGTACACAGAGAGAGACGGAAATCTATCAATAGATCTAGTCAATCTATTATATAGACCAGTGATGGTGAACCTATGGCATGAGTGCCAGATGTGGCACTCAGAGTCCTCTCTGTGGGCATGTGCACCATCACCCCAGCTCACACCCACCCATTTGTCAGTTGCATTTCTCGCCATCATTTTCAGGGAAACAGAAGATCTCAAAAGAAAAAGATCTCACCTCTTGCAGAGATGCTGGTATTGTGATGCCCTACTTCCTGCCAGCCAGCTGGTCTTTGGTGTCTGGCATGCACATGCGCGCACACATGCAAGACTTGCAGTTTGGTCACTTGGTCTCTAAAAGGTTTGCCATAACTGATATAGACATAAGAGATACATGGGTGGCTGACAGGTCCCTTTTCCATTATAGGAATTATAGGAATTGCTTTATTGTATATATGTATATGTATATATGTATACATATCTAGATAATTTTGGTATAGCTTTGTTATTAGATATATCTTTTTCAGCTAAGAAATTAGAAAAATAATAAAACGTTACTTTTCTGCACTCTATTTTTCATGGCTTAGTCTGCTTTTTGGGAAGTAGTCCAGATTCTTCAATGGGTTAGGCCCTTGCATATACTTTTCACTTCCCAAATTTCTTTCTGGTCTAGCTCCCACCATAGTTTCCTTTCATTTTCTTTATCTATTGTTTTTCTTCATTTCTCATGCTATGCTTCTGTGCTTTAGAGAAAAGCCAAAATAAAGTTGGAGAGAACGAGATTTCCAAGAGAAAAGAAAGAACCCAGGGACACAAAGCAGCCAGCCAGATGAATAAGTCTGTGACATTTAATTATGAATATATATATTTAAAAAGTGTGGATTTTTTGTTATTTAGATACAAAAAGAAGGGAAAGTGGAGTGGGATTGCTTTCTTTTTCTTTCTTTTTACCTTTTAAGTAAGATTTTACAGAAAAAAACAAGTTGAAGAAGCAGAAAATGAAAATGTGTAATGGATATAATGAAAATGAAGGGGTTTACCTTACCTTTCTTGTTCAAAACTATTAGTAAAGCAACTCTAACTTCATTTCCTCAGAATTAAGTTCACTTTGAGGACAGTAGAAAGGAAACAAACAGAATTTTCCTGAATGAGTAACAGCAACCTTTAAACCTGTGTCTCCAAATAGCTGTTATCTGTAATTGGTATCAAATCCATGGAAACAAGTGTTTGATTTAAAAAGAGCTTTATATGTGTCCTGCATACTCCAAATACTGCTTTTTAAAATTATAATGGGATTATAATTTTAATTATATATTTTTTTAAATTATAATGGGAAATAACATGAAGCAACATTATAGCCCTATTAGTGAATGGACTCCACACATTTCTTACCATTAGATACTAGGTGTTTTGAGTGACATGTGTTCTTTAGATAAATTATTAAATAGCCTCTACTTTTTTTGGGTGGGGGAATAGTTGTTTAGACTGCTATGAAACATAGGACAACATCTGAAGAGATGAAGTGGAACCAATGTTATAAAATGGTTGCAAGGAATTTTTCCAGTAATATGGACTCAATCTAACAATGCTTGCTCAGATCACTTCAACAAAGTTCCTAATAAGCTGGTATAGAAGGAGTATAGCCAATCTCTAGTCAATCTCAGCATCAGAATTGCCTATAGCAATAGCAACAGCACTTAGACTTATAAGTGGTTTACAGCCCCCTCTAAGCATTTTACAGAGTCAGAATATTGTCCCCAACAATCTGGGTCCTCATTTTACCCACCTCAGAATGATGGAAGATGAGCGTGTGAGATTTGTACTGCCAAATTGCAGTCAGTCAGCAGAAGTAGCCTGCAGTACTGCCCTCTAACCACTGCGCCACCATGGGTCAATCATATATTAATCTATGTATGTACAGTGGTACCTCTACTTACGAAATTAATCCGTTCCGAAAGCCGTTTTGTAACTGGAAAATTTCGTAAGTAGAGATGCATTTTACCTTTAAATGCCC
>JANHFJ010006959.1:5939-17957 GCA_032468195.1 Cerberus rynchops | reverse complement strand
CATTCCATATGATTTCCCATCATTCTCCTTCAATCTGCATATTCTGCCATCCAACTTTTCTGAAGTTTTATCTTTTGTTGCTTGAAAAGAGTAACCTTATCAGTTCTGGCAAAGACATACAATCTTTTGCCCTGGTGAATTTTTTAAAAGCTCAGCCTTTGAATGTAGTTATTCTTCCCAATGTCATTTATTTATTTACTTTCTGGAATACTTTCTGCAGGTGGGGAATCCTGAAATATTTTATGCATTTGGGCTGCATCCAGACTGCCTGTTTTCACAACTGATGCTGTGATTGCACAGCACAAATGCATAATGATTAATCCCATTTGCCTCCCTTTGCCAGTTGTCATTCTGTACAGCTAGACTCGACTTATGACCATGATTTCTGTTGCTAAGTCAGGCAGTTGTTAAATGAATTACACCCCCTTTTTTGCCTTGTTGAGGCAAAAAGAGACACACTGCAATTTTTAAGTGAATTGCATGGTCATTAAGGCTGAGCTTTTGAAAAATTCACCAGGCCAAAAGACCGTGTGTCTTTGCAAGAACTGATAAGATTACTCTTTTCAAGCAATGAAAAAATTGATTTTGATTGCCAGAAGCTGGATGGGAAAGTCCCAAATGGTGATCATGTGACCCCAGGATGCTGCAACCATTGTGAATACATGCTGGTTGCCAAGCACCTAAATTTTGATTATTTGACTATAGGATATTGCGACCATTGTAAGTGCAAGGACCAGTTGTTAGTCACTTTTTCAGTGACGTTGTAATTTCAGTCATTAAACAAATTGCTGTAAGTCAAGGACCATCTGTAGATGTATTTAGACCATCTAAATGCTGTCTCATAAGGATGGGAGTTATAGTCTTACAGAAAAAATATTCTCCTCTTAAATATTCCCTCCTTGCTCCTCCTGGATTGCCCTGCTTTCCATTCCCTGGTCAGATTATGTGGCTTTGTGATAAAAAAAAAAAAAAGGAGGATTAGCATGTTGATTGAATTAATTTATCCATTGGTTCAGCCTTTATCCCTCCTCTTTGTGGTGACTTCCTTTCAGAAGACCAGGCTGCTTTTTCATCGCGTTTCCCTCTCCAGTGAAACCCTGCATGAACTGTGCAGGTATAAAGAATGCAATAAAAGGATGTAATGTCCAGGAAAAAAGAGAGGGAGGAAGGGAGGGAAGGAGATATTAACTATGCACACCAGAGAGTGTGTTGCCTGGTTCTGCATTGGGTGTCTGGTTCCTTGTTAGAATTTTAATCAGAAAGTCAGCTCCTTTGAGAATTAAAAATAGAAAATCCAGAGATAAATATACATTCTGAGGGTGTGAATGCAGATTCTGCTTGGGCATCTGGCTATTAATCATGAGCACTTTTTCCTCTACATCACCGAATGCTATATCAGTTTTCTAAGGAAAGGTGATGAGTTAAACATGTTATATTTTTCATAATATGCTCCAGTTAATAATAAGAGTCATCCAAAGAGAGTTTTTTGGTTAAGTCAAAGCCTTCATTGAATTATTGCATTTGATTGTGCTTGTACACCTCTTATTTTCAAGTCACATTTTGTGTTTTCCATTGGCTGACATCAGTCAGAAAGTTTATGTAATTTTAAAGGCAATTTACTGTGCATTTGAAATTAAGGTGTTAGAAGAAATATCCATCTGGTTCAGTTCCAATCTGGGAGAAAGGCACTGGAGGCAAAATGGAGGCTGGAGGTTGATTGGAAAGAGGGCCCATTTATTCATAAAGCAGAACCACCAAGCACGTGGTACAGCTGCCCATATGGAGTTGAGAATGGGGGGGCATTTATACCTTCTCTTGGCCTTTGCACTTGAGCTTCCTGTTCCTGTGCAAGAACATGTATTCTATTGGCTGTTGTCAAACTCCCATGGGGCTATGTACAAATCCTAGGAGTTTGTCTGAGCTAAATTTGGTTGATGTTTGGTCTGCTGATGCAATGAAGGGGCTTGTTGGGCAATTCCTATTGTGGCCGAATCCTACCTTTGTTCAGACCTTGCTGCAGGGAATTTGCTTATGAATAGAGCTATCTATCTCTTTATCTCTTAAGTGCTAACATCTGCTGAGGGTTATTAAGAAAGGTAGGGGCTATTAAGAGCGAGTCTGCTTCTTGCCTCTAAAAAAACATGTCTCTCCATTTCTCATCCAGGGAAATATAATATTCTACCTTTTTAATATTTCTCAAAATATTTCATTCTTCTAGGAGAGGGGTGGGTGCTAATTTTCTACAAAGGTGACCAAACATTGCAGGAGAAAGAAACGTAACTGCAAAAGTGTTATCATTCCCAACTACTAGGAGCTCAAAAGAAATCTACTCCTTTCAAAGAAGATGGATTTTTTTTTTTCTTTGTGAGGATCTCCAGGATTCACCTTTTGGGACAGGAGCACTTGTAACTCTCTTCACACACCCTCCTGGTCTCCTTGACTCTCAGTAATGCGGAACGTGTACAAGTTTCACTCTCTTGTAAAAAAAAACGTGTGCCCCCCCTTTTTTCCTGAGCTGTGAAAATAAGAGAAAATGAAAGCCAAGAAGGTGTGATAATACCAGTCCCCTTCAATGACAGGTGTACAATATAAAATGAGCTTAGTTTTGGGGTGTTGCCATTGTGACACGTATAGTCCCTTGTCTATGAAAGTTGACAGCCATGTCTGGGTCATGCAATTTCATTATGCCAGTTTCCAGGGGAAGCCATTGAAGGATGGAGATGTCGGGAGGCCATCATAAGGGCCAGCTGCATCAGCCTCTTAGTTACCTGAGGAAATGATGCTGGAAGAAAGGTGTGTTTGTGTACAAATCTCTGATAACAAAGAGTTGCAAGTGGTTCCCTAGCCAGACACGTAGCCGTGTAGGGAGTTCCCCCTCTTAATAGCTCAAGCCAGAATTTCTGTGGGCTAAACCTTCTGAAGCTGTTTGGGCAAAGTCCTCTGAAGTGGGTGTTTCCCATCGTGATCTCTGGGGCAGAGCTTGCCAGAAACTTTTCGAGTCAACTCCCAGAGAAATGTGTGTACAATACCCATACATGCCTTTACACTCAAGACCAAGCAAGGCTAAGTCGGAGAATTTCACAGCTTCTCCTCCAGGTTGTATTCTCATGCAGGTAAAGTTGTGCGTATACGGAGCTAGACTGAAACTTAAGGCTCAGAAGTGATGTGGAATTATTCTTCCACTGAAGCAAGTAGATAGTAACTAACTTCGTCAGATTTTCATGGTCGAGCTTTTAATATAAAGTAATTGTCCGCTAGGAAAATTGTCTATGAGCCTCAGAAATCACCCAGATGGTAACTGGGTGATGACCTATTGTTAGATATGTAACCTGCTAGAGAAAGGAAATATTTATTGTTAAGATATTTAATGGAATAGCTGGAGCAGTGAATTGTGTAATGAGTCAGAATAGATAGTTACAGCTGATTGGTTGGTGAGAATAAGCTCCTGCATGAGGCAAGCTAAGCTGTAATTGGTTGCTATGGGTATAAAGGGGGAGTTTCCTTGTTTCCCGCCTTTTTATCTCTGTCTGCTCTGTGATTTATTTCATGATGTTCCTGTTCTGTTGATTTACCTGACGATACTCCTATTTGCCTCGCTTATTTACTCTAAATATATTTATTTACATAAAATAACAAGTTTGTGTCAGCTTTTCGGACTTCTTTTGGTCACCGGCTGCGCAATTCCCTGACATTTGTCCTGTGTTGCTTGGCCACAACATGGACTTGAATAAATTCTTTGTGCTTTCTTAAAACTCTTGGTGGCAAGACAGGAAATATCATTAATTTTCTCCAGCAATACCCTGGGTTATTACTTTCCTGTATAGTTGCACAATGTGATTATGTCTGGCTCTTAAAAAGAAACCTACCACATGACAAGGTGTTTAAGCTTTATGTAAACTCCAACAGTTGTGTCAATAAAATCACCATACTCCCGTTGAAGCGTCTCTTGAAAACATTTCTCCTTGGCAGCTGCCAGCGAGTCCGTATGCATTCTCAAGGAAAGAGAGGTTCAACACACTGTATCTTTTTCTGACATGCTTGACCTTGGATCTCATCCAGACTCTCTTGGCAGACTGTCAACTCAGTCAACAGCTGTTCTCATGCTCCACATAGGCTGGGTTATCTTGCATTTGGGGTGGTTGGATCAACACTCCCATCTGGGTTTTTGGTTGTTCTCTTGTGAATTTGCTTTGCAATTGCCTTGTTCAAACTCCTTCTTCACTGATAACATTGTCTAATGAAGAGTCATAAGCCACCCTTTCACCTGCCTTAATTATTTTTCAAGTGTGGTGGAGTGTTCAGCCCAACAACTCTATCTGCAGACTGAAATGGCATGTCTCAAATATAAGCTTACTAAATAATGTTATTTTCTTCTGCTGTCAAGTGTACTTTGGCTCTTAAACATTCCCTGATATTTGTGTGAGTTCTGTAATAAATTAGCCTTCCATGACTTGATGTTCCTCAAATATTTGGGATACTGCTTTCAGAAGTAGGAATTTTAGACCTATAGTCTAGCACCCCATCACGTTGGAGAACATTGTGAAAAGTTAAAGTCTTCCACAGAAGAGTCACTAGAAATTATATTCAGCAGCATTTCCTCGTCGACTTTTTTGTGGCCTCAGGCTAATACAAAGATATTTCTCCAGCAAAGACTAAAATTAATTGTAGATCAAAACCCTTAATTTCACTTCATTCTTTTTGACCAGTTAAGTAATGTTTTTCTGTTCAGTATCTCAAAGGTCATGACAAATAAAGGTAAGATGTAATTAAAATTATAGTTCATTTATTATTAGAACATCCATACGTACCTTAGAAAATATATTTGATGAGATACAGAAAATACTAAGCAAAATAGCGCTTAAAGCTACTTGAGGAATGCTTTTTCCATGTCTCTGATAAGTTAAAACATGTGATTATATGCAACCAATAAAACAGAAATTTCTCAACTCTGCAATTATACCTGTTACTTAATTTTGACATTGTCTGTGTAGGAAAATAAATTGTAATAGTAAAAGGTTCAGACACCCATCAAATATTTTCAAAAGTATCTCTGTTTAAGAAAATTTTAACATTGGTGTACTGTACAATACAGTGGATTGGATTTTCCCCTGATCTTAAATAGAGGCAAACCTTCGTTGGTTTCTTTCTGGTCTTTCAAAAGGCTAGAGGTTAACCCTCCTGATTTTGTATTTGTGTATTAATTTTCATTGACCCAAGTTCAGAGCATTGCAGCCTTGTAGCCAAAATGCTTGACTTGGAAAAGCTCTTGGTGGACTCTTGGTGGGAAGGGGGCTTTATATCACTCAGTGGCATGTTGGATTATTTTTTGAATCACCAGTTTGGGGCTTACTCAGAATCTTGTGCTAATGAAGACTCTTGATTTGTTTTCTCTGGTAATATGCAGCTGTTTTGTTTTGTAACTTCCTAACTTTGCCTTTTGCTTTTGCCTCAGAGGCATATTCCTGAGGACTGGTATAAACATGATTGAAACTTCAAGCGTCAAGCAGCTTTCAGGCTGAGACTTCTGCTGTCCGGCCAGCAACCTGTACTCGGTCCTGTTTTCTCTTCTCTAAGCAAGCTTGTGTTTATAGGAAACTGAATGAAGGTTGGGGACAGGCCTGCCTGGTTCATGAACTGGGTGAGGTATATAAGTCAGCCTCAAAAAGAAGCAGCTCCCATCCTGGTTTTCAAAAAGTCAAAGAGGCAAATGAGAACTTGTTTGAGGTGGTAACCAGAGTTCTGGTCTTCTTGCAGCCCCCAGTAGATGGATATTGACATGGACTACGAAAGACCAAATGTTGAAACCATCAAATGTGTGGTTGTTGGGGATAACGCGGTAGGCAAAACTCGTCTGATCTGTGCAAGAGCCTGCAACACCACCCTGAACCAGTATCAGCTGCTGGCAACTCACGTCCCAACAGTTTGGGCAATTGATCAGTATCGGGTCTGCCAAGAGGTAGGTATGGCTTTGGCATGGAAACATGTTTAATTCTGAGCCCCCATTTAGAAGGAATGGTGGAGAGAGTGGGCTGGATAGAAGGAATTCCAGAGAGATGAGTACAGTAGATTAGAGTCGGTCAGAGTAGGGCTCTTCCACTGTACTGAGAGAATATATGTGGAAATACTTGAAATACTTACCAGCTGCCTTTGCATGCTTATGTCATTGCTACCTGGTGGAAGGTGCATTGTATCCTTGAATACCTGCACTATTCAAGATTCAGACCTTCTGGCCAACGTATCCTCCCTTTTCCATCTTTGTAGCTGCCCACCTTTGCAGTTAACTATCCAAAGAAATTCCCCTCCAATTATTGCAAAAATAGTTGGTATAGAAGGCATTCCAATTTCCAGGTCACGGGATCTAAAAATGTATAGGGTTGCATTTTCTGTGCAACTGTTTTACAGTGCAGCAATTCTACCCCAGCTGATTTTCAGAACTACTAGTCTTCTTCATAAACTCCATGCTGGGTCTTAAATCTGCCAGCTGTCCATCCTACTTTTTGCAACCACATATTACCTTCATGCCAGACTTCAATGATGTATTTTTATTTTGTGAAATATATCCCTGTATAGATTAAAATATTGCATAATTATTGCTCATTTTACTAATCATTTGTTGCACTGATTTCATTGGAAGCTTAGTTAGATTGTCTAGGCTTAACTCTTTGTTAAGAAATTGTGTTCTGAACAAATACATGAATTATGTCAGCTTAGCCCCAGATTAAACCATGACTGCTGCTGACCACAGTTTAGATTATATCCGAAAACCAAGGTTTAATTCTGCATGTCTGCTTCCTCTAAGCTTTATAAACTCTTCTACATAGCACAGCAACCTCTAGACTTTAGAAGAAGGCTGATGGCCAAGCGTTCAGGTATTATACCAGATTATAATTAGCACAATATTTACTTCAAATCATAGTTGCTGGGGTTTGGCAGCTGATCACAAATAATGATTACTTGCTTTGGGCTCCTGTCCAATCAAAATTTGGTGGGTTATCTGAATTGAACATCTGATGGTCTCCAACCAGAAGTTGGCATCTTCTTACTGCAACCCAGAAGTTGGTATCTGCTATCATCCCTGACTTTGCTGGCCTCAAATTTTTGGAATTAGGTCCCTGCTATCTGCTCAGATCCCTCACTTCCCATCCCGCTGTTGCTCTGTCTGCTTTCACCGCAAACCTTTCTCTTACAGACATCTCTCTGTTCCAGGTTCTTGAAAGGTCTCGTGATGTAGTTGATGAAGTGAGTGTTTCTCTCAGACTCTGGGACACATTTGGAGACCACCACAAAGACCGACGTTTTGCTTATGGAAGGTCAGTCTATGTTAGATGTCCCTTTTGTGACAAGCAAGCTAATAGGAGAATAATTACATCTTTAATGGGTTAACCTTTGTAGTAATGAATCTGAACAAAATACTATATATTTCATAGGTCATCTACAAACAATGTGAAGTAACAGAACTATTAAATGAATAATTAAATTAACTATTACATAATTAAATGAATGACTACATTTACTGTTTTTATTTGCTCGGCTGATCATAAAGAAGAGTTACTGCTGAATTGGGAGAGTTTTGAAGACTGCAATCTTCAAAAATTTTCAAGACTGCAGAGGGTGAAGCTTTGCCTATCCTATGGGATCAGACTAATGAGAGTGATCCAGCTCTGTTGTTAACTAAATTCCAACTAAATTGTTGGTACAAGTGGAGAATATTTGATCATCCTAAATGCATTAGATGATGCAGTCTTTTTAGGATCAGAAGTCATTGCTAGCTTAAAATACCAGCAGACCATTTGAGATTCATTGAAACTCCTTCAGACTTTTTCTCTGTTTTGGTTCCTTTTTAATTTAAAAGTTACCAAAAAGAACTGACTTTGTGGATGAGTATCATGAGTATATTATGAGTATATTATTATGTCATAATTGCATGCATGTCAAATACATTAACATCAGTCCTGGCAACAGAAATTAAGATCCAGAAATTCTTTTTGAACAGGTCTCAAAAACAATTTGTTATATGCCACCGAAGAGGATGAAGCACAAAGGCTGATCAGATCAGCCTCATAGGCCTTTGTGCCCAAGAAGATGTTCTAGGTGCTGAAGCTTCATTGACATTCATACTTTTGGTTTAATATTGATTTCATTGTTCTAGATCAGGGATGTCAAACTCGATTTCATTGAAGGCCACATCAGAGTTGTGTTTGACCTCGGGGGCCCAAGGAGGGGACATGGCCAGGGTGAGAGTGACCAGCTTGATGTCACTAATTGAGATTCCATTTTTGACCACAACAGCCCTCCCGACTCCGTTTTTGGCCGTGACAGCTTCCTGCAGCCCTCTGCCAGTGAAAACGGAGCTCAGGGAGGCCATGCTGCCCACATAGTCTCTGTTTTTGGCTGCAACAGCCTCCTACAACCCTTTGCCAGCATAACCAGACTTTAGGGAGGCCGCTCACAGTCAGCCCAAGTTCCATTTTTGGCTGTGACAGCCTCCTGCAGCCCTCTGCCAGCAAAAACAGAGCTTGGGAGGGTCATGTGCGGCTACCCTGAGCTTCCTTTTTTTTGGCAGAGGCACCGTGGGCCAGATCTAAGCATCCTGAAGGGCTGAATCTGGCCCTTGGGTGTTGAGTTTGACACCCATGTTCTAGATGGTGCTATAATCTGCAGAAGGTTAAACAGGCTTCCCCCAACTCAGTACCATTGAGCTCCCATAATTCCCAAGCAATAGGGCTTAATTGCTGTGCCAGTCAGGTGTTGGTCTGACACATCTGTATAGCATCAGGTTGAGAATCAAGTAGGAGTGGAAATTGGGAACAATTGTGGATTTCCTTCCAGAAGCAACTTAAAGCTGTTGAGTTCAGAGCGTGCATCACCTCTGACATCAGTAACACGTTTCCTGCTTCCTATTTCCAAGAGTTGTTTTAGGAAAATCCCCAAATGAGATGCCTCTGCAAGGAATTCTCTGGAGTGATGCCACAGTCCTTGAGAACCCTACAACCAGGGCAGAACACAAAGGGAAGGGCTTGGGTGCAGAGAGATGTGGCCTCTGGCTGCTTCCAGCTGATCACTTGGTGTCTCCTGGGAGCAGGAAGAGTAGCTGAGGTCATAAAAGACAGGAAGGATTTTGGTGGAACAGACGGACTCAGGAATTTTGACCATTGGCTTTCTCTTGCTGACTTCATAGTACCTTCTGGGGAATAAGTCATTTAATAGCCAGGTTTAACAGACTTCTCAGCCTTGGTTAACAAATACAGTTAAATATTTAAACAACATTTAAATGCCTTTTCTAAAGGTTGCAAAATAAATGGCAGGGGCATTGCCCCTTTCCCAAATATCTGACTTCTTAAAATATATAACTGCTTATTGATTTGGCAGGGTTATTTGAATCTCCTCCTGGAAGTGCCTTCTGATACCCAACGAAACATGTTGTCACTTGAACAGTTGGGCTGAGATATCAGGACAGAACCAGGAGTGTCCCAGCATGTGATGTCTCTGCATGAGATCTTTGGGGATAATTACTTGAGTAGAACTGCTGAACTCTTATTGAAACACTTATTGAAATCTGGATTATTTTAGTGACAGAAGAATTGACTCAAAGTGACTTCATGCTACAAACCAGCAAAGCACCTGTCAATCTTGGGAGAGGTGCACTTATAAAAAGCAGCCTCTCCTCTATCTTTCCAGCACCTTGTCTCCCTGCAGGCACCACTACTAAACTCAGGGCATCATTGTCAACTGGCCAACCTACTACTTTTCTTCCAAGTAAGCTTCGTCCTGTCCTCCCTTTAGCTCCTGCCAATCTCTTTCTTGCTCTAACATGCCTTCTCTGGAAGGCCATTGCTGGCCAAAAGCCACAAATGCCATTGCCAAAAATCTTCTCCAGCCACTTCAGTTTGGAACCATGCAGAGGACACAGCATTCCACTTTTTCTGCAGGTGGACAAGTACCTCAAACATACCTCTTTCTGGTTGGATGTGGATTTCCCATAGCTGCCGTTTTTGGATCCTGTGTGGTTCAAGCCAGAGGTAGTTGGTGTCTAGCAAGAATGTCCTCCTAGGGAGTGGCTGATGATCGACCCAAAGTCAGATACGATGCTCCTGGGCTCAGATTTCAGGGGACAATGAGGACACTATTGTGTGGTAGATTTTGAGGACCTCCAGCTAACATTTTAAAAGAAAGCCAAGCAATTGGTTGTCTCAGCAATTTGTGTATTGAAAGGAGGACATAATCACATTCTTTTCCCAATTCCCTTTACTTAGTTTAGGAGGTGAGAGAGGGAGGGGCTCTAAAATATATTCCTAATGCACAAAGAAGGAAAATGCTGCTTTGTAAACACTCATCTCCATAGAGAGACACGATTGGCTGCATGTCAGAGTTTGCATATTCAGAAGCACATACAAGTAAATGAACTAAGCTCTTTATATAAAACATATGAAGTAAATATACAATACCAAAACAGATTTCAACTGGTAGCAAATACAAGCAGAGGAGAGAACAGTTTAATTTCAGAGCAGCAGCATGCCCAGACTTGTTTCAGTTTCTGTTTCAGAGCTCAGTGTAGAACTAAGCCATACCCAGGCTCCTCTCTGTCTCCTTGCTCACAGAGTAAATACTGTGTTTCCAGTCAGCTCCCATTGGCTGATCTGTTGCTATGTTTCTCCCAGTCTGAACTATCACATTCTGACACTGCAGTTTCCGGCTAGGGGCATACAATTTAATTGCCTGAGTCACACTTCGGGTTGGAAGTAGGGTAAGATTTATTAACTTTTTCCCCTTGTGAAACCTGTACCTTAAAGGGATCCTTGGTGTGCTGGATTTTCCTCCAGAAATTGTCTAGAATCATTCTTCACAGATCCTCTTTGGTTTATCTCAGGACCTGTTTGATGTTTGTAGGTATTAACTGGTTGGCTCAAGGTCCCCTTGAAAATTAGTCTTTGACTCACCAGCAGATAAAGGGGGAGCTGACCTGCTTGCTGTAGGGTTGAACCCTTATTCTGCTCCACTGTACCCTGATATGCCACTTGGAAGTTGGGTAAGAGGGGGTTTTGGTTGTTATGGAGGAACATAGAATTGTGACAATGTTTATGTACTTCAGCATCATGATCCTGGTGTACTTCTAAATAAACCAAGTCTTGATTATTCCCTCTTTCCACCCATTTTTGAACAAAGTGATTGAGATATAAAGTTTATTTAAATCAAATACTTTGTTTTGCAGATCTGATGTTGTGGTGTTGTGCTTCTCCATTGCTAATCCTAACTCCCTGAATCATGTGAAGACAATGTGGTGTCAAGAGATCAAGCACTTTTGTCCTCGCACCCCTGTTATTCTGGTGGGTTGCCAACTGGATCTTCGCTATGCTGATCTGGAAGCTGTCAATAGAGCTAGGAGACCATTAGCAAGGTAGAGTTGAATGCAGATAAAACTTTGTTCCCCTGTGGCAAGGCACCGCTGGACCTTTGCAGAAAAAGCAACCTCTTGGCTCCTAAGGAAGCATTTGAAATAGCCTTGCGTGTCCAATTTCTTTAGTTTATAATACAATACATACTGATAAAAACAAAATGAATACCAAGTGAATTAACAAGGGGTCTGTCAGATAAGCAGGAAGTCTTCTCAGATGTTGAGGACTTTGGGCATCAATATGTGTGGTCTTCATAGTGCATCCAAAAAGGGAAAGCATGAAGGTCAAAGGATCCCAAGAATGCATCTCTTGATAGGTAGGGTCCACTAGTGCTGTTCAGTGAGTTTGACCAGAGTGTCCTCTTCTTTTTTCATTTTGTTTGCAGGCCTATCAAGAGGGGAGACATCCTGCCACCAGAAAGAGGCAGGGAAGTTGCTAAAGAGCTTGGAATACCCTACTATGAAACCAGCGTCTTTGATCAGTTTGGCGTCAAGGATGTGTTTGATAATGCAATCCGAGCAGCCCTGATTTCCAGGAGACATTTGCAGTTCTGGAAGTCCCATTTGAAGAAAGTCCAGAAACCTTTGCTCCAAGCTCCATTTCTACCTCCAAAGGCGCCTCCCCC
>JANHFJ010006958.1:213522-230916 GCA_032468195.1 Cerberus rynchops | reverse complement strand
CTGTCCCACTCTCCCACTTATCATCAACAGAAACTAACCCACAATACAATCCTGTCTACATTGATTGTTTTTAGGCTATTACTCGGTTTCCCTGTCATTACTATTGTTGAATGTCCACACTTTTTCTAAAAAAAAGATGGAGAAATTAAGTGGCTATATGAAATAGAAATACATTAAGGGTCTTTAGATCCTTCCTCCTCTGAGGATCCAAAATATTTAATAGCTGCAGTATTTAGGTATAATCTCTTAATTATGGACAGAGCTTGGAAATTCAAAGAAATTCAATGTTCAATGCATTTCTACCAATGTTCAAAATAACCATGTAGTGGTTAACATAGCAGTTTGGTGTGTGTTTTTTAATCCAGACTGGGAATGAGTTTCCCAAAAAAAATCTGCTATTTGAAGTATGAATGGGACTGGTTTTATTTGTACACAGAACCTCCACTTGGATTATTTTAATATGATTGTTACACTGAACTCCAGGGAACGTGGGCCTTGCAATTTAATCACCTTTTGTCCTTCCAGATAGATACCCAGAACAATCCATAACCTTCTGCTGCTCTTTGCAAACACAAATCAAGTAGACACCAGCTGTTGCTCTGGTTCTTTCATCCTATTTGGACATATGATGACAGCTGCTCTTTCCAAACTAGTCTTACACAGTGTAAATTTTGACTGCTCTTCTCCCAACATACTTTTACCAGAGAACACCTGCCATTCACAATTCTGACAATCCTTTGTGCTTTTACTCAAAAGTGAGGTCTCTTATATGCAATGTGGTTTACCCGAGACAAGCAATATCATTTTTGCAGGTATTTCTTTCCTCTCCCCTGCCCACTCCACAAAGGAAGGAAGGGTGGATGGATGTGGGACACAAGTAACTTCTTCCATTTTTCTATCATAGGGAAATAGGAGATCGAGGGGCAGACAGACTCTCACAATCAAGGAAGTTTTTTTTTAAGAATACAGGCAATAAATAAATTTTTATATGATAGGAAACTTTTATAGACAGAGATGAAGATCAGTGTTGTTCACCCTGTAAAAAGCCTTGGGTGAGAAATGCTAAAAATCTGAAGGAAGGGAAACATCTTAGCTCAATAATAAAAAGCACAACCTCTGACTGCAAAGGGCCTCGGGTCCAAATCTTGCTGCCTTCAGCTTTCAAAGACTGCGGACAACAGAACCAGGGAAAGATGCCAGAGGAAGGACCAGTTTGATGCATAATTCACTATTTGTTCTGTGCAAAACTATTTATTGTCTGGAATGTTTGCTTTACTGCCAGCCTACTTCATCATTCTATACTTAATTAGAAGACCCTGAAGAAAAATAAGCGAAAGAAACAGCCTGGCATTCCCTTGGATGTGCCGCACGGGGCTCAGGGACGCCTAGTCCAGATAGCTGGGAGCGTCTGGCGGCTTGTCCCCCGCCCTGCTCCCGGAGATCTAACCCGCAGCTTCACGGAAACCCAGAACAAGCTTTGAGAGTCTTGGAGGACTGGAGGAAATCAGCCCCGACGATCGGCTCTGCGACCCGCAACTTTCGGCCACTGAGAATCATCGGGGAGGCGAAAGGGGAGCCCCCGTCACTCCCTCCCTCGCTCGCCCGCTCGCTTTGCTGACCTCCCCAAAGGCAACTCACCCTCGCGGTGACCTTATACACCGTGTATCCCCGAGGGTGGCGCTTGGGCTCGGTGACCGTGTAGAATCGGGCCACCTCCCCGCCTCGATTTCGCGGGGAGATCATCCTTGCCGCCGTGGCTGATGGTGCAGCGGCCCTGTGGGTGGTGCAGAGGCCGCCGCTTGCCCGGCGCCCGGTGGGCGCCGCCTCTCAGAGCTGTCAGTCAGTCGATCCACTCCCGGGTCAGGCCCGGACTCGAGGCGGAAGCAGCTTCGGAAGTACTGTGTGACGGCAACGTTTCCCTCCTGGTAATTCAGGCAGAGGCGAAGGTCGGCGTGTCTTCCGCGGGCTAGCAAATCTCTCCATATCCCCAGCCACCCTTAAGGGCTGGAGACAAGGAAAAAAAAGACAGGAAGGATCCTTGCAACGATCTTAAAACCGAGCAGTAAATGGTGGGGCATGTGGCGCTTTCTTGGTATCGAAAAAAATTGGAAAATCCGTTCTATTTTGTCTGGCAATTCCATTCTGGTAGAGAATTCAAGAATTGAATTCAGTGGAGTTTAGACTCATTAGGATTTGTTTTCATCGTAGTCCTCGGTGTGCAATGCAAATGCATGTTTATGGCATCTTTCTAATGTTGATGTATGCTATTCTGTATGGAAAGGATGTAAAATAAAATTAAGAGTTTTTTTTCCTAAATCCGCGTAGTAATTTCCAGACAGATGTTACCTTACTTCAAATGTTGAACAAAAAAATAATAGTACTGCAGTTTAACTGATCATGCAAAATTGGGCACTTGTTTGAAGTAAGGTAATATAAAAATAAGAAATGAGCAGTTATTAGGGAACTTTGGTGAACAGTGGACTATTGTAAAAATAATGAAGAATGCGAGAATGTCAGTTTAACCAACTACATTTGACAAAGTACAATGTGATGCAAAATAAGCTAAAATTTTCAGGAACCATGTTCCACTACTAATTCAGCCAACCAAATTCCTGGCATTACTAAGGAATTCTGATTTTAAAAAATCAACTCTTCAAAGTAACCAAGTTTTGATTATTTTTGTGTGTGGATTTATGTTCAACACAACTGATAAATTTGGAAAATGGGGAAATGGAGATTCGAAACCATATTGAGGAATATACAGAAACATAACCAGAATAGATAGGAAATGTCTTCTTGTTCATTTCGTTTATTTTTCTTCAGGGTCTTCTAATTAAGTATAGAACGATGAAGTTGGTTGGCAAGAAAGCAAACATTCCAGACAATAAATATTTTTGCACAGAACAAATAGTAAATTATGATTTACAAGGAAATATAGGCTCTTTTTGCATCAAGGTCTTTTTTAAATTAACTAGAAAACTAGAATTCTAAGAATTTCAGTTTTGGTTTAGAAGCGGCTTTTCTTAAAATAGTTATTTCTCCCTAACTTATCCTACTATTTAAATTTCATTATAAATGGATTCATACTACCATTCCTTTCTGGAGTTTATAGGATTTTGTTAAAATCTATTTTTATTTCCTATATGACAAGATTGTCCTGCAATTGAAAATTAGTATCAAGTCCTTTGAACTTCATATAAGTTTAGCAAGATCGAAGTAGAACAAGGGGAAAATACAGAATGATAGGATCATAAACATCCCTATAAAGTCTTTGGAAGAGCTGGGGACTGTTACCATTTAGGTTAAAATGTTTAGAATTTGTTCATACAATCATCACAGATCAGGAAGAATTTGATGGCAACTAATTAGCTATTTGTTGTTATTAGTTGTGAAGTCATGTCCAACCCATCATGACCCCATGAACAACGTTCCTCCAGGCCTTCCTGACCTCTACCATCCCCCAGAGTCCATTTAAGCTCATGCCAACTGCTTCAGTGACTCCATCCAGCCATCTCATTCTCTGCTGTCCCCTTCTTCTTTTGCCCTCAATTATTCCCAGCATTAGGCTCTTCTCCAGTGAGTAATTAGCTATAGCACTATAGAAAGCATAATTCCACTGAATACTGAATATATGTCATTTATAAATTTTAATTACTGCCTTTCCAAACAGTAACTGAAACATATAAGAACTGTATTTTAATACAAAAATACTGAATTAACCAGGATTTGGAAAATATGGTTCAATATAAAAGGATGTGAGCACAGTATCTGATGTGCAGCACTTTGATACAGCTGAGTCTTTCCTGAGATAACATACCTGCTTTATCATATCTCAACATATTTTTCTATTAAATTCAAAGCACTTCCATAATTTGTGCAATAATTTGTGATGTGTTTTCTGTATATTTGGGAGATTACAGTGTGAAGATAGAATCAATCTGTTCAGTTTCTTTAAGAAATCAATTTTTAGAAGATATAACTTCATGATCAAAAAATGAAGACTTTAAACCTTCTGACTCACTTAATCTAAACTCTGTTGTGTTATACTAACTATAGATCATGTGTGCACATGCACACACATATACATTATATGTAGTCTTCAAATATTTATGGGGAATAATCACTCCACCAGGCAGAATATTTAAAGGGCAAATGTCATGCCTGGAAAAGTATACACAAAAGCCCCATCTCCACCTCTGCAGTACTGTATAGCATATGCAGCTGGGAAAAGTTAGTGCCTTTACTCTCACATTCCCTTCATTTTCAAGGTATATTTTGGAAGCAGATTTTGGATTATTTATACTAATAATAATAATAGCAGCAAAAACAATAAAGCTTGGCTACAAATTTAATATAAAAATTGTAAGTTCCTCCTGAATCCTGGCTCACTGTTTTGCTTTATATCAATTTCACAATGAGGATCTTTAATAATCGAAGTGTTTTGTGTGTGGATTTTCTACAACATGCTGTAGAATCCTACACAATGTGCAGATAAATTTTAAAATTAGTACAATTAAGATAGAATGTCTGAAATTTACTGACAGCCAGATCTCTGAAAATTGTTATATTATGATGGCAAAACAAACAAATGGAAGGGTAGGATTGTAAAAGCTAACAAATTTGTTACCACATTAGCTTCTGCAAGTCTTGCTTATAAATACATCTACGGCCAAATACAGACCAAAACCTTTCTTCATTAATGTGTTGTCATGCTGTAACCTGTATAGTTGAAATCTATAAATTTGGGCAGGCTATACTGTACAATTTATAAACAAATAGATTTTTTAAAACAATAAACTACTACTGCAGATGTATAATTTGGGTAAGAAAATGAGCAAGATCTTGTGTTTGAAAATTTTGCCACAATGTGGTTGCACTGTTGCCAAATTTAATACCCAATATACATCTGGTAATTTTCTCTGAAGGCTGCTTCTACAGAACACTTGGGATTTGTCTACTACACTCAACTGTGCCACTTGAGATTCTCATTTTAGATTGTGAGATCACTACAATGCTTCTAAGTTCTAGGTATAGCAGCCAATATTTCCATGACAACTTCATTACAGTACTGTATAGATTTTCATGAGCATTCTTACTGTATTTGGTTTTTAAAGGATAGAATCTATTTTGATTGTTCAGTGACTTCTGCTTCATTCAGTTAAAACTAGATGAGGAATGGCATCATGACAATAAGGTTTGTAATATATATTTGTTACATATTTAACTGCCATGTACCAAAGCACCAATTCTCTTTACTGGGAACATCAAAATAGTTCTGTTTTTACTAAGTCACCGCCAGCTCTGCACATATAAGACAATAGCTTGAGTAAGGTTATGCTAAAACTTAGTAGAACTACCGTAAATTCCAAGTTAATGTGAATATTGATTGAAGCTATCTAGCACTATACACACACGTATATAATTTTGTAAAAAAAAGTTTTAAAAAGGAAAATAAAAATACAAATCAATATAAAATAAGAAGGAAAAAAGAAATCAGAAAGCTAAAAGGATAAAAAATAAAAATAAAAAAGACAAAGAAATACAAAGGCTCTCTTTTTATAATTATCAAATCATCAAAATAGAATCCAGTCAACAACTAAACTTGGAGGAATAGCCAACCCTTTAGAAATAAGATCCAGAAGGATCTTGACAGATTTCAACACTGGGCCTTATCAAGTTAAATGAAAACTTGTGGATGCAGCTTTGTACATATCTTCTCAGTCAAGATCAATCCAAACTTGCAGCTCTTTAATAAGTTAATCACACAGAGAGACAAATATAAGCACAATATAATGTTCTTTATGTAAACTTTTTTTAGTCATAGTCCAAATGTATTTGATAAACACACTTTTCAGGATTGCACTGAATCTTTGATGAGAAAGCTGAATTTATGAACTTCAGTTCACTCTATTTCTGTAAAATTGACCTCATGAGAATCACTATGAATGAATCACTTGAAATCTACCAATGAACTTCTTTAAACAAGGCACCCTGTACAAATGACAAGTCCAATTCAAATATAAATAGATGTATACTGAAAAACATTGTTTTAAACATGTCTTCTTCAGTCTTCATCAATAGTTTCAAAAGCAATCTATAAATTCGGCAAGTTACAGAATTCCTGTCCAAAATTAAATAGCAAATCCATACACAGAGCAGGGCCAGCATCTGCTACTCAGAGGAACCTGCTCCACTCAGTGCAGGTTTTGACTCAGGTACTGAAGAAACATGCCGCCCAACTGGGGCAGATTTTCTTCGCCTTCTCCCGGGTGCATCTTGGCATAACTGAGGAATTGCCTTCGCAGGCGGCTCAGCTCAGCCAAGCTGACCGGCCTGTTGAGTAGCAAAGCCGGAGGTTCTCGGCCGCCTCCCGCTAGCCCATCCACCGCCACCGGAATGAACTGGCCGGCCTGGGCGCCGTCCCTCTGAGCAGCCATGACGGCGGCCAGCACCTCTTGGGTCAGGCGGTCGAGTTGATGAAGGAAGCCGGCGGCTTGGAGCGGCTGGGAGCGCGTGGACTGGTTGGGAGGAGGCGGGCGCCGCTCCAAGAGGGCAGCGCGGATCTCGGGCAGCGGCAGGAGCTCGGCGGGGTCCTCGGGCGCCAGAAAAAGAGGCCAGTCCCAGCGGTTTTGCGAGTCCGGAGGCTCCAAAGGAGGGCGGTCGGGGAGCGCGCCACCTCCTGGGCAGAGTACCAGGCAGTGCGGGGTCCCCGCGTGCTTGCTGAGGCAGTATAGCTCGTAGCGGAAGCTTTTCAGCTCGCTGCCCGCGTCGACGATTACCACGTCCCGCTGGTTCAGCAGCCGCTCCACCGCCGCCCGTAAAGCAGCCCGCCCTCCGGCCACGTCTGCCTCGGACACAACGAAGGCGCGCCGTTCGCCTTCAGCGACCAAAGCGGCGCGCAGCTGTTCGGCGCGCCGGCTCTTACCGCTGCCCGGCAGCCCGCAGAGCAACACCAACGGCATCGCGCCTTCTTCGCTCACTCGTCCGAAGAAACCTCTCGGTTTATCATTTCTGCTTCCGCCCGACGCTGAGATGGCGGCAGCGATGTTTCCGTTAACCAAGAGGGTTTTTTCGAGCGCGCTTTCCTCTTCCGGTTTCCCCCCTTCCAATCACTTCTTCGCGATTCGGACTTTGGAAAGACGAAAGATATAAAATAATGAAGAGCAGTTTTCTCGTTCGAACTTCCTGGCTCGCAGCGAACCCTCGTTTTACTCTTTCTAACTCTTTTTAACTCAAGAGTTAAAAACCAGCCACCTCTTCGATCCTTCAGTAGAGCCGGGATTCCCGGGCAGTTTCCTAAACGGGGAAAATAGGAGGATCCTATGAAAGAACCCAAAGAGAATTTCTCAGCAGCTTGTTTTTCCTGAGTCTACAGAAACGTGATCGAAAGTAACGCCCGCCGTGGAAAAAAATAAAACTACAAGTCCCATGTGCCGAAGCGAAAACAGAGTTTGGGGAAAAGAAACAGGTGGGCTTTCTTCTGCGGGAGGAGTGGCTGGAACTCGCGCGGGGCTGAGTCCTGATCGCGCGCGGTGAATGAAAGAGGCGCCGGCGGCGGCCTGAGATGACCCGTCGGGCGAATGACGGTGGAGACCAGAGGTCTGGCCAGGAGAGCGGAAGTGGCCCGCTCGGAGGTAACGATGCGGACTCCCATGGCCTGGGACGAACTCGCCAAATGCTAGTGCCGTCGGATATGTCGGAGTACACTCCCTTAATATGTATGGTCCCTGTGGTCGGGCATCACCGGGGAACGCTGGCCGGAGGGATAAGAACTGCCCCTTGGAGCAAGCTCAAAGAGCACCGAGGACCCCCTCCTTTCAACCCTGATCTACAAATATTCTCCTTTATCGATAGTGAAACAGACAATCATTAACCAAGCAGCGCTTCCGTAGATACAGGCTGGGTTCATTCATCACATTAAGCCGTAGACTTCACAAGGTGGTTTGGCTGAAGGCTGATACATTTGATAAATCCATTGTGTGTGTGAAGATTAATTTTAGGGCATTGTTTCCTAATTATTTTTCTCTGGGGATTTCGTCGCACTTTTAAAAATTAGACAAGATCCCAAAGAGCTTCCCTATTTGAATGTGTTATATTTATCGATGTTTAACTGCATTGTAAAATTAAAATCGGTGCATTCACTGCCATTACCATCACTCGCAATTGCTCCATGAGGTTTTAATATCGTTTCTTAACGTAGGCTGGCAAATATTTTTTTTATTTTATGGACCCTTGAGAGGGAATTGGGGGGTCCCCAGGGGTCTTAGTGGATTAGCCAACTTGGCAATTCAATTTAATTGAACTATTCAATGTAATTATTTAAATTACATAAATTTAAATTTTACTTTTTGTCGTTCACATTTCATTTTGTCCCTCTTTTTTTTCTTTAATGATTCTATTCCAACATTTCCTCGATATTAGTGTAACTCTTGTTCCACAGCAAACTGTCCCGTGGCAAGTTGTCTATGGCAAGTTGTCCTGCGTCCAGTTGGTTGAGTTGGTCATGCCAAGTTGGCTGCGGCAAGTTGTCCTAAACCCGGGATCTTAGGGTCACAGTTTAAGAAATACTGAGGGCCCGCCCAGCCAGTTGTAGATTATAAAGTCAATTCCGATTGAACAAAAACTGGGGTATTTTCAAGAGCTTACTGCTTTCATCAGGATGTCAAAAAATTCATTACCAAACTAGGTAACATTAACACTGCAGACATTTCATTACCTGACAAGGTAACATCACTGTACTTATAGGTTACCTACTCAGCATAAAAAGTAATGTCTTCCCTAAATTCCTTTATTTTTTAAAATATTATTTATTAAACAATAACACAATTTAATCCATCCAGTTATGGGTTTAAAAATTGACAAAAGGGGACAAGGAGTAGATGCATACATTATTCTTAGAATAACTTCAGAAATTGTAATCAGGCATTACTGTTTTATTCACACTCTTGTAGTTGGCACACAAGCCATCATGTCAGGGCCAAAACAGAAATGGTATCAAGATGAAAAGATATGCAAAACTGTTCATACAGTTACTATCATGTCTACTGCACTTTAGTTCTAAAAGATTCTCTAACTAAATGAAAAGGCCTGTTACAAACATAGCAGGAGACCAAAATATTCAGCATTCTGTACCATCTGTAGCCAACTAAAAAACAGTAACGTAAGGTAGTCGTTGACATAGCAATAGCATTTAGACTTATATACTGCTTTACAACCCTCTTTAAGCAGTTTACAGAGTCAGCATATTGCCCCCAACAATCTGGGTCCTCATTTTACCCACCTTGGAAGGATGGAAGGTTGAGTCAACTTTGAGCCTGGTGGGATTTGAACTGGCAGACAGCAGAAGTACTGCAGTACTGCACTCTAACCACTGCACCACCAAGGCTTACAACCACAATTGGGATTTTTTGTTGCTAATTGTGCAAGTTGTTAAGTGTTTTATAGCTGATTTTATGACCTTTTTGCCATAGTTATTAAGTTAATCACTGCAATTGGAAAGTGAATGATGTTGTTAAACAAATCCAGCTTCTTCTAATAATTTTGCTTGTAGGCAGCTGGCTGGGAAGGTTGCAAATGTTGATCACAAGGCCCTGGAATGCTGCAACCATCATAAATATACAGTATTTTTCGCACTATAAAACACACCAGACCATAAGACACACTTAGGTTTAGAGGAGGAAAACGTGTGTCCCGTTTTTGGCCTCCTCAGCCCCCAGAAGCACTCTGCCGACCAAAAACTGGCCTGTTTCTGGCCTCATAAATCCTTTACGTGTCCCGTTTTTGGCCTGCAGGGTGCTTCTCGGGGCTGGGGAAGCCGAAAACAGGATGCACGGAGGGTTTAGGAGGCCGAAAACAGGCCTTAATTCGCTCTGTAAGACACACAGACATTTCCACCCACTTTTGGGGGGCGGGGGGGAGTGTGTCTTATAGTGTGAAAAATACAGTATGCCAGTTGCCAAATGCCTGAATTTTGATTGCATGACTGTAAAGATCCTGCAATAGTAGTAAGTGTAAGAACTGGTTGCAAGTCCCTTCTTTCAGTGCTGTTGTAATTTTGAGCAATCCCTAAACAAATGGTTGTAAATCAAGGAGTATCTACCACAAAAAGTATGTGAAAGCAGAAATATCCTCCCATTGTGACCCAGCAACTGGCTTCTACCTACACTTACTGAAATATTGATGTCAGTAAGTGATGCACTTTTATGGACAGCTGTTTTAAACATTATGCAAATGTCGCCAATCTAATTTTTTAGATAATTGTAACCTTTTCCCTCTTTTCCTTCTCCATTTATTAAATGTTATATTACAGAAATCTAACTACTGTTGCTTTTCTTCTAGATATCCCATGCTGTCCCGCCACATTCACAGGCTGGTTAGCGATTGGGGCTTTTACCAGAATCATCTTCAAAGATACCTCCAGAATGCTCAAGCTTTTCAGTGCCTGAAGTGTGCGGAGTACTATTCTTGCTACCCACATTTGAACCTTCAGCGTTTTGGGGAGAATTGGAGACTTCCCCTGTTCTGGAACTTGCAACTTTCTCCCAATTTCTGGCAAAACTATTCCATTCATTTTTGTACTGCAAAAATGAAATCTGAGGACTGTGAACCGGTTTTTAAAAAACGAAGAGATAGCGAAGTGCAGGACATTAGTTGCAGTGTTGAAAAAAAGATAAATGTATCTTCTTTAAATGAAAAATCATCATCTCCGCTTAAAGAAGAAAACACTCCACAACTAAAAAGTAATATGGCATTTTATTATGTTGATCATTGGTCTTCATAGGATATAGATAATTAGCTGGAGTGTAGAGAGAGATTTTGGATAATCTGTCTAATTTTTAGGATTGCCCAATACTGGATGATGAACAGAATAAAAACGTAACAAAAAAAATCCCCAAAAGAAACCACCACCCCCCCAACCAAGAAAAGAGCCCCCATGAATATCTCAGATCATACACAATGCACATACACATATACCAGAGTCCCCATAACTAATATTCCAGTAATAGTAAATAATAAAGAATCACAACTTCAGTTTTCCTACAGGCCAATTGGGTTGGGTCATCTGCATTTCTGGGAAGAAGGTTTTTTTATAGAGCAGTTTCAGGTATTTCCTGGGACCCATCAGGTGACATTGTTTCATCACAAGATCCAGAACATTCCCGCTGCCAGATTGAGTGGGATGAGCAGAGATCACTGGATTGATAATCCTACAAGTAACCTAAGTAAACAGGTCCCTTATACAACATATTGGGCGAAACTTTGAAAAGATAAGTTGTTACCTGATGCCCACTGTAAGTTCTTTGGAGGAACAACAGGATATCATCTGATTTTAGATCATCTCTTCTTTAAGTACACTGGCATTTATTCAGATACTTAAAAACTATTCATAATTACCTTATTAATGTGTATATTTTATTACCTCTCCTCCAAATAATCCTAATTGCTAGAATTGTGTGTAAATATCCCAGTGCACACTTTTTGGGGTCTAAGTATATGAAATTATTTCTTAAAGATACCCTGCAAAATCTTTTAGGTAATCTTGATATGCTATGCTGTGAATAAACATTTCTGAAAATAAAGATGCTCTCACCTTTTTAAATGTGAGTCTGTTAATGGAAAATAGAGTTATACAATAAGGAAAAAGTAATCAACTTGGCATCTTCTGGATTTCTTCTTGATTATTGTTTATGCACTATTCCTGCTATGTATCTGGTAAATAGATCCAAATTTGAGCGGATTTATATTAATTTACTAAGATCTATAATTAATCTAAATTCAGATACATATTAACTTAAACCTTATTTCCATTCCTTGATTTATTCTATTCAGGTTTGATCAAGAGACATTGGGAATACTTTTGCCATCAAAGTAAAAAAACAACAGTTATTAGAGACAAGATGCAGGTCAACCAAGATGATAAAGACCCACAGGCAACATTTGATTTTACTGTAATGTCATACAACATTCTTTCCCAGGATTTATTAGAATACAATCCCCACCTTTACAGACACTGCCAGCAACAAATACTAGCTTGGAATTATCGCTTTCCCAACATTCTTGCAGATATCAAACAACTTGATGCAGATGTAAGTAGAAATCTGCCAGTAAGTAAACTGATCACTGATGCATGGTATTGTTTTTACTGATAATAAATATATACAGGTGCATTTCACATATTACAAGTTTAAATAAAATTGAACATATATGTGATATAATTTATTTACTATTTTTATTCATTTAATTAAATTTATATAGCCCCTTATCTTGCCCTAGTGACTCTTGGTGGCTATCAAAAGGTAAAAACACCATATAAAATAACAACAATATATAAAATCTACAATAACTACTAGAATAAAAATAAATGCAATAAATAAGAATACCCGATGTGCTCCAACTAATCTCCCAACTCCCATGTCTAGGAACAAATCCAGGCCTTCCTGGCTTTCAAAAAGCCAGCACAGCCAGGGCCAATCTAATCTCAGCAGTTACGATGTTTCAAAATACACTACGGACCATTACATACCTGTGGACCATCCGGCACACATTAAAGACCCACCTGTTTCAACAGGCCGGTCTGGCCTAGCACTAATTTTGGGATTGATTGGGTTTTTTTAATTTTTATAATTTTATAATTGCTAACCATTTTACTTTTATATTTTTAATCTGTTTTTAACTGTTGTTGGTTATTGCCTTTTTTAGATGGTTGTACACCGCCCTGAGTCCCTTTTTGGGAGAGTGGTGGTTTAGAAATTTAAATAATAAATAAACTTATCTCTGATGAATCTGACACCAGAACAAACGTTTTCTTCAGGAATCTTATTTTCTTGCAACACAATGTTACTTATGTTTACTTAGAAGTGGATCAGAAAAGCCAAGACATTTGCAAAAAATGTGTTTCTTTTAGCATTGTATGCTACCCTGAGCTTAGTAGTATTTACATAAATGTGCAGAGCATTATGACCATGTAAATGTCCCATTGCTTTTGCTAGAAAAGCTATCTGTATATTAACTCTGTCTCTCTGAAATCAGTAAGACTTGGGAATTCTCAACTTTGCTTGGACTGTATCCAGTCCTTTTCATCAATCCTTTATTTAATGTTAAATTTTCTGCATTAGTTTTTATTATAGTATTAATTAGAATTCAAATCACTTCTAAAATTGTCATAATAATAATGTTAAGTGATGACATAGATCTACACTGTTGATCACCTGTTTCGCTACCCACAGGTACTTTGTTTGCAGGAAGTCCAAGAAGACCAATATGGAATAGAAATCAAGCCAAGCTTGGAAGCCCTAGGTACTATACTTCCATTATATGTAACCAAAAAACCCTGCATAGTAAAACAGTGGTCTTATTTACTTAACTATAAAACTATATGGAGTACACTTCCTTAGTTTATATCTCTGTGTTCTATTTATCCCCAGCCCAGTTTCTGTACTGAAAAGTGAGCAATTTGTAAGAAAGCAGCAGCACCCAATAGGTTTGCTCTCTTTCCTAATATAAACACAATAAATAATCCTATTAGCAAACCAACTAATGCCTTTAAATATGTGGACATATACTATATAATAGGTTCTTTTATGTGCCATTAATTCTTCAGAATTTGCTCATTGTGAAACATGTATTCTGTCCAATCATTCCTGCCTAACCATGATGCTAATTTGCTTTATTTAGCTATATTTTGTTAAATCATAAAGGCTGAATTGTCATATTGTGCTAACCCTGATTTCTTTATCCATGCTTTGTGAATTCAACTGTAATAAACAGGTTCACCTGGTATCCTAAACCAAAAGTAAACTTCATTACAGATTAGGGTGAAGCATAATTCTTGCTCATATTCTATGCTGTAATTCTTGGAAATCTTGAAATTTCTCCTTTTCTGTTTTTTCTAGGCTATCACTGTGAATATAAAATGAGGACAGGGAGAAAGCCTGATGGCTGTGCCATATGCTTCAAGACCTCCAAATTCAGTCTTCTTTCCTCCAATCCTGTGGAATTCTTCCGTCACAATATCCCACTTTTGGATAGAGATAATGTGGGGCTAGTTCTGCTCCTACAGCCTCGGTTTTCCTACAAAGCCCCCACAGCCATCTGTGTGGCCAATACACATCTCCTGTATAATCCAAGGCGGGGAGATATTAAACTAACCCAACTAGCCATGCTCCTGGCAGAAATTACCAGTGTTGCCGTTCGTGAAGATGGGCGTTTTTGTCCCCTTGTCATCTGTGGTGATTTCAATTCTGTCCCTCATTCTCCTCTGTACAATTTCTTGACAGAAGGAAAGCTGAATTATGAAGGTCTGGCAATAGGAAAAGTAAGTACCTGTTTGTGAAGCTGCCATAAAAACAAAGGTAGACAAACAAGTGTCCCTGAAAATTAGTCAGCAACAATTATTAAATTTCTTGCAATAAGCAACTGTAAGAGTAGAAGAGATTGCACTAAGGCCTGTGTGAATTGAAAGGCTTGAGATGAGGAAATGGAAAAAATTCAGAGGAAAAATGGGGAATCTCTCCTCTCCCCACCCACCCACAGTACATGATTTAAAAGCCCTGGAATGTTTCTGGACTTTTTACCCCGTTCTCACCCTGGTCTTCCCCTCTCTAATGGAGAATAAGCAGGCATACACTTTAAAGTTGTATACTATGCTTCAGTTCATCTTGATCTGTGATGTGAGGATTGCCACAGGCAAGAGGGCGATGTGTATAAAGGATCATTTGAAAATAGAAATGAGAATGACAACAGTGCAGTACAGAGTTGGTCCAGTCACACCTGCATCCAGATCTTAGTTGTATGGGTGCTATTATGAGTTCTTGGGGGGAAAGCTGTGTTACACAAGATAAAGACTATATATGTTATACTTGGAAACAGACAAAGCATTTTTACATTCTAAATTAATTCTTGAAATAATAGTCAGGAATGAATATTAGAACAGCTAAGTTTATATGTGACACTAGTTATTCTGGTGGGTGGAACACAAAGCTATGAAGGATTGTTTCGAGAGAGCTTACTTACAGTACATTATAATTTCTAAGAATATACTTAAATCTTGTTTTGTTTTTTATTTTTAAGGTGTCTGGCCAGGAACAGTCCCCAAGGGGCAATAGGATACTTAAGATTCCCATTTGGCCTCAAAGCCTTGGCATTTCTCAGGATTGTATCTATGAGGAACATCAGAAACGCTTAGTGAAAGAAAGAGGTAGATTTTTTTATTTTACTTTTTGAGACTAGGGAGTAGTTTGTGAACACTTTTTTTCTCTCAAAGATAATTGTTAAGTGTTCAGAGGCTGAATGTTTGTACAGGAGCCTAGAAAGAAATTTTAATAGACCCAGGATTGTTGTTTTTGATAGTTATTCCAAGTGCTCAGCTGTAAGTATGGGCAACTTTTGGACAGAGTGGAAGTGAAGGAGCCATAATATTGTATGAGTCTATCTCAACATGTATGTGATGTTTGTAGCTTCATGATCGGGTGTCTGCTTTATTTACTGAAGGCCGTTACATGAATTTTTGGTTTATTTTTTTAATATCAGAATCAGATGAAATTATGGGGGAGGAAAATCTACCTGAGACTTTGGAGAGCCACTGCCACAGAAGCAAAATATTGTGTTGATCAAAGGAGGACACAACTTAATATTTTGAGGGGGTCTGAGGGCCATAGAGTGGGTGGGCAAGACTGGATTTTTGTGACAAATTTGGGGGAAGTTTTTTCAACTGTAGTAATGCTTGGCGAAACATTTAAGTAAGATATGTAATTTTATACAGTCTCACTCATATGTTTTCCTGTAGTCTTGTAATGCAGGTTACATCTATTTCTACCTTAAAATTTCATCTACGTTTCATCTCATTGATTATATTTATAAGCCCAGTGGCATGCAACTTTAAAACAATTATAAATACAAAAAAAAAACAGGCATCCAGAAGAAAATTGCCAGACTTTTGAAAAAAGCCATAGAAAACACAAGGGGGCCTGACATCCATTCCAGCGTAAGGCCAGGGAAAAGAGTCAGACTTCAAGGGGGATCTTTTAAATAGTTGAGTGGGGGAACAAACTTCTGAGTCAATTTTGTCCCAGAGAGCAGAGAAGGCACTTCAGGAAACTTCACTTTTAGTGCTAAGCAGTCATAGTTAGAGGTGGCTTCTGCTGCAATGGGGCCACAGATAACTCACCATTGGGGCACGTAGTTTTTTCGAGACTGACCTTTCCAATTAAAATAAACAGCAAGTTTTCAAAAAAAAATCTACATGAGGGTCTGAAAAACTGAACATTCAACCAAATAAATATACTAAATTATCTGGTTCTAATGTCAGGTGTATATTCCTATCACCAGCATCTCTTTTTTCTAGACAACAAAGAGACTAAAGATGCAAGCTTAGAACAGTCAGAAGAGATCCTAATAGTAGCAAAAAGGTAATTCTTGTCAATTTTTATTAATTTGCTTTTCAGTTATCAATACTTGAAGCACCCAGATTTAGCTGGATTTTTATAAATGCAAGCTTAAACTAAAGCAAAAGCAATTCTAGAGGAATCATTGAACACAGACAAGGATTTGTGGGAAGGGAAAGTAGCATATTCATTCATCTTAATTGAATAATTTAAGACATTCTGTAATTGGGATCAATATTATCACACTAAAACTGCAATGAAGAATAAAAAGATAGGCTTTCTCTGTTTCAAGTTTATTAAATCCTGATTAAACAGTATGGGGAAGGTTTTCACTTGAAAGTATTTCAGGTTTGTACCCAGGGATATATAAAACCTTATATATGTTATAAAACAAAACCTAGGTTAGTTTATTCTGTGGTAACTTGATAGTTGAAAAAAGGAAGATCAGCAGATGATCTTTTAAATGCTGGAGCAGAGGGAAATAGTCATGTTCCTGACTGTCTGCATAGGTAGCTTTATATGTTGATAACTTAGATTTAGAAAGGTAGGTTTGTTTTAATTGTGTGCTACAGGGAATATTCAGGTTTTTTATTACCTCTTCCATTTTAGATTACCCACAGATTTACATCACAGCTTTCAATTGTCTTCAGTCTATTCTCATTATCTGCCTGACAGTGGAGTTCCAGAAGTAACAACCTGCCACTCCAGAAGTGCAGTGACTGTAGATTACATCTTCTATTCTGCAGCAAGGGACGATGTTACTCAGGAACCAGGTAACCAAATCTTGTACCAAACCTGTGGCCAATTTGGTACATTTTCATCCATGGCGGACCAAGTAGAAAGTAATATCTTTAGTTCCCTACAGCTTACAGCATGGGTCCTCAAACTACGGCCCGCGGGCCACATGCGGCCCGCAGAGCACATTTACCCGGCCTGTCACGTCCCATAGAAGGGTGGGGACGAGGGCTAGCCGGCCGGTAGGACGATGGAGATTGGCGAGAGGATCAGCCAT
>JANHFJ010006958.1:100023-118322 GCA_032468195.1 Cerberus rynchops | reverse complement strand
CTGAGCCAGCATGGCTCAGGAATTCTGAGAGTTGAAGTCCATGAGTCATGAAAGAGCCAAGGTTCCCCACCCCTGCTTTAGAGAATAATTTGACCCACCCTCTTCTTTGTGGCAGCCCCTCAAGTACTGGAATCTGGAATCATGATTCTTTTTTTCTTTAGACTAGCTAGCTAAACCCAAATATTGCAGCTGTTCTTTGTATGTTTTAGTCTCCAGGCCTTTTTCATCTTAGTTGCTCTTCTCTGAACTTTTTCAAAAGTCTCAACATATTTTTTGTAGTATGGTGACCAAACTGGTTGAAATATTCCAGGTGTGGTCTTACTAGGATTTTATAAAGCAGTACTAGTACTTCATGTGATCTTGATTCTATGCCTCTGTTTATACAACCCAGGATTGTACTTTTGGTTGTTATTGCAGGCTCATATTCAAGTGATCGTCCACTAGGACTCCAAGATCCCTCTTACAGTTACTGTTTTTGAGCCAGGTCTCACCTAATCTGTACTTATACCTTTGATTTTTCCTGCCTAAATATAAAACAAAGAGGCTTGTTGATACTTGAGATGTCTTAGTGCATTTGAGGCCGATATTATCTCATACACTACTTCTAGATTTAAATTAAAATGTACCTATCTATGCTTGTCAAGTCGGTTCCTCAAATCCAAGCTATTTTGAATTGGATTCCACAAGCAGTTTACATATAGATAAAAAGGATGGCATTGCTCGTACAGGACACAAATATGATGTAGGTAAGATGATATTTTGTTGGACTAAAATCAGACATGTAAACTGGCAACACGTGAATTATGAGAATTTCTCATACTTCAAAACAAAAGTATGAAATAAAACAAGAATGTTGGTGTATCAGATGTAGTAATTAGCAATAGCTAATTCAAACTTCCATTTTATCAAACTACATTCTAAACACCCATTTCTGGTTCTGAAACGAGAACTGTACGCCATTCACTATATTTTAAATACCAGTGTACCATATATAATTTGCTTATCTTTCTATCCATCCATCTCACAAATATAAAATTTTTATTTCCCTCAAGAGGTAGGTTAGGGTTAAAATGATTCTTCTAAGGGGTGCTGTTGTCTCTCAAAGGATCTTGTGTTACTGAAATGACCTTAAGATCACTTTATGGCTATACTCTTTTTCATACTAAAAAAGCGTTTATTTTTAAAGAAACAGAGTAACAGGGAGAGATAAAAGAATATATGAACAGGGCAAAATCATGAGTTAAATTGGGAATGTTCAACATATCTTATGGGGATTTCCCTTTGGATATGCAAAACATTTACCATCTTAGTAGGGCAGAAACCCCATTACATAAGGCAGTTTGTCTGACCTGCTACCCCAAATATGATCTAGTCATTTTGTGTTTGATTCATGGTTTTACATTTAATTATGCCAGACTCGGAGTCCAGTTTCCCCTAATAATTATTGCCCCCAAAGCTCCTGGGATCATGCGTTAGAAACCGGATACAAAATGCCTTTCCCTCCTTTCTAACCAGCGTACTTCTATCTCTCCCATTTAAAAGGTCTGACGGTTTCCATTCTACCATCTCTAGTATCACTACTTGTCTGCTGATCTTCCCTTTACTTTTCTTTCCCTACCTTTATTTAAGAGAAAAGAGCAGGGAGACAATTGGATCTGCTTTGCTTGAACTGTGTGGGTGCTAAGGGGATGGAGGTAGCAAAGAAGAGACTGGGAAGAGCAGGGATAGGTTATTTTGTCCTGTTCTCTCTGAATACTTCTCTGTTGCACTTGCATATTTCAGTTCTACATGTGTTTCATCTAGGCATGCTTCACTCAAACCTGGCTCTTTCATACACCAAATCATTTTCATAGCACTAACTCAGATTTGATCCTGATGTACTCTAACCATACAATAAAGCTGCCAAACACGATTTCCTGCTATTCAAAATGTTGTATCTGTGTGTGTGTGAGAGAGAGCTCTTAAGATACTGTATGTCTACAAAGACTGTACACATGGAACTTGTGCCTAAATGTTGTATCAATGGCTACTTCTAATGAAATTAACTTTGATCAGTAAAGGGTGTTGCACAGTACTGGGAAATGCACTTCTTCTCCAAGTAAATCCAATTAATTAACAAGTGAGATGAATAGCTATGTTTGTAGACAGTGTCTTTTTACTCAAAAGTAATTTTATATTTTCTAGTTGTACTCGACCCAACTTTCAAGTGCTTTTATATCAGGGCTCCTAGAATGATCAAAAAAGCATGTTGTTTTTATTAACATGCATGTTTTATTAACAAAATGTTTCTATTTTGTTACATGTAGTTTTTGTTTAGCAAAGATTCACTTCACACAGCATGTTAAGCTACATTAAGAAATGTAACATTGGGCAAACGCAAGCCTTTGGGTCTTTAACTGAGTTAATTATGCCTGCTATGTTATTGCAACACTAATAACTCAGCCCAGCCTTACCTGACCTCACAATAAAATAAAAGACTTTATGCATATTTTCTATCTTTCTTGGAGGAAAGATAGGATCCAGGTGTGATTAACACATTCCAAAATCTTGATGATCTGGTTTCCTTCCGTCTGATTTATTTTTTAAACCAACAGTTCACATTTCCCAGAAAAAAACAAAGCAAATTCTGGCTCACTCATGTCCTCTTCCTAGGAACTCTTACAAACTTATTGCTAGCTTTCACTCAAAATACTATCTGAACCAGATACAGCCACAAGAATTCTTGTAACCAGTCTTTACATCAATATACCAGCATACTAGCTGTAAATTACTTTCCCACTCAATATAAGGGAAATATCAATATCGATCACTTTTGGAAAATGTGATCAGGGCTCACAAGATTATCAGTGGTGTATTTAGTACAGCATCCTTGATGTTCTGGATACTGAGGGATTTTAGGGGGAGGAAAAGGGAAGTTATTAACGAAACAAACATATTCTGATTTTATTGACCAGAGCCATGATGATGATGAAAGACGAGTAAGACGGAGAGAGAAGAACAGAGTTGCTGCTCAGAGAAGCCGAAAGAAACAAACTCAGAAAGCAGATAAGCTCCACGAGGTGACTGATGCACTGACCTTCTTCAGGATCAACAATTAGTATCATTATCAAATGCAAAACAAATCCTGGGTCACCTTAAGAATTAACAGGGTGTTAGTTCCTTAATTAGGGGCATCCACAGTGGGAGGAGGAATATGTGTGTTCAAAACTCCACCTCTTTTATATGTGTCACATATGCAACACAAAATGATGGGACTTTAGTTGGCATCAAGTTTTTTTTTTAACCTTCATGCAGGTCCTCTTGATTTAGTAAGCTTTTATGAGCCAAACCTCATGTTCTCAGATGCAGGGAATGCCATCCTCAGTTAAAAACTGAGCAGTGATCTAAGTTTGTGTGACAACATTTAGCTTTAAAGGCAGCCTTTCAAAGTGAGCATCAAGATCATGGATGTCAAACTTGTCATGTTGCTGTCATGTGACATTTCATGATGTCTTTCCCCTTCACGGAAGCTGGGGTGGGCATGGCCTGTACATGACGCATCTGGCCCATGGACCACCAGTTTGACACCCCTGATCTAGATGGATTGAGTCTCACCAACATCTGGTTACCCAAGTCTGGGACAGGCTGAGATAGAAGGATGCTTAGAGAAAGATCACAAAGGAAGTCATCATCTCCTACAGGTTGCATATATCATGCTGTGATTGGCAGTATGCTGCTTCTAACCACAAAGCATCCATACTTAGATGTTGTTCTTCCATTAGCACTTTTTTTTATAATACTTAAGCTATTGACTGTCATAAATGCCTGAGGCACTGAATTTCACAGGATATGGCTCATGAAAAAGTACAGATTTGTCTGGATTTACCTGCACTGTACATTTTGGGAAGTGACAGGGAGATTTATTGTGCTCTGAATCAGAATCAGGTTATTTTCTCTCTTTACTTTCCCTCTCAACTAAGAAATGGAGATGAACACCACCCACTAGAGCAGGAGTGTCGAACTGAAGGCCCGTGGACTGGATCTAGCTCGTGGGGTGGGAATATCAAAGGACCGGCCCATGGTGTCTCTGCTGGCAGAAACAGGCTGGAATGTGGGCTGAAAATGGGCTGCACAGGGGCCCCCACACTTCATTTTGGCCAGTAAAATTCTGCAGGAGGTGTCCATCCTGTCTCCCCCCTCCCTCCTCTCACCTGCCTGTGGAGGAGAACTACAATGCTGATCCGGCCCTTGAACAAATCCAGTTTGACACCCCCGCACTAGAGTTAGACACGACTGGACAGAAGAGACATTTCCCTTTTCTTTCTTACTCTCCCTCTCCCTCTCCCTTTTTTATGGTTTCATAAACTCCCACCGTGTCTCCTGTTGCTCATCTTTTTCTTCAAAACTATGTAATCTAATACGCACTTTCCTTAGCAAACAGTTAGCAGGCCATTTTGACACTCAGGGCAAGGAGGATATGTGGGTGAGCTATCTTGCTATCAATGTGTTGAGGTTAGTTGTCAGCTCAGAGCGTATAGATATGGAATGGCACCATGTGTCTGTGCCTTTTTATCCTCTTCCTCATACAGTTTAGTGTTTTGCTCTAGACCAGCCTGGTATTTTTAGGATAGCAGCCTAAACTAAGCAAACAGAATCAGGATATTAGAATCTTATTCTAATATTATGCCCAGAAACTTCTTCAAATCAGTCTTGTTCTAAATGATAGTCAGACAACTGGGCAGGAGAAGCAATTTTTTTGTAAAAAAAAGCACATAGTTTTCCCCCTTTTCTTGCATGTTTAATCATTGCAACGCTTTTTTTTATATTCCCCTTTGCAATTGAACAATTGATGCTTATAAACTGGCTTCTAAAGAATAGAGCTTAAGTATAGAATAGCAAGGGTGTTGGCCAAGATTGAGATTGTTATCAATGCTTCAAAGCTTTCATATGAGCAATTATGAATATACCTGAGTAAAATGATGAATAAAAGTGGTGGACTAGAGTCCAACATGTCCTTTCTATGGAAGAAAGCACATTATTCATCCATTCTTGTGACTTCATGTGTGCAGTAAGGCAGTTAATGAATATATTGGTCATGGTGGCTGAGCAGCTATGGCTTTTGTTTTGTATGGTTTTTTTTTGGTTAAGGACATTGGTGCATTTCTGTTTCAGCCACATTCAAATCAAGGGGGAAACTAGCCACTTGATGTACATTTGCATTGTAAAGCAATTCTTTTCTGAGTCCCACTTGCTTTCCTTTCTTTTACTGGAACTCAAAAGATAATTTCTCATTCATGCTTTGGTTGAAATTGACATCAGACAGGCATGGGGAAATTTGATGTTTGTAAAAGTAACTTCTCTTTTTGCCAGAAGTCTGGTGCCAAAGACCATCCTTCCCATGCAAGAGAACTGAGCTCATTTAAGGAGTTCCGAGGATGCTTTGGTCATTGGATCATTTGGTCCTTTTTAAGGGTTTCCAAATGAGAGTCACTTTGATTTATCCTGGCAGGCAGATCTTTTCATTGTGTTTTGTAACCCATTCTTTATGGATGAGTTCAAATTCAGTCACCTATCGATTACACAGAAAACTGTAGATTTACAAGTGCAGACCAGGATGAACCAGGTTTCCAGGTATGGTCCATAATGTCTCATTGGCTTTCTTACAGACCCCAGCCACCATTCCAAAAGCTCAAAGCTACATTACTGTCCCCTTACTTTCTGCCTTGCTGTCCTACTTCCCCGTAGTCCCTAAGAATATGCATTTGTGTGGGCATGTTCACATGCACATGTTTGGAATTTTTGAAGTTCAGCAGCTCTGACCATTTTTTAAATCCATCCCCATCTACTTCTGAAGGGTAGTCCCCCAAGTGTCTCTCAAAGATAGCTGTAGTCCTTGGCTTGGCAAGTTCCACTTCCTTGCTATAAACCCTGCCTAAGTAGATAATGGTTTAGTGAGGTATGCATGAATTCATATCTATGACTTGGAATTCTATCTTTTCCTTCCGGTTCATCAATCTTTTTGATGATTCCTTATTTTTATAAGGAAAATAAGTTAGGACAAGGAAGAATAACAGCAAGCGATATTGGACTGCACTAAGAGCTATCATCTTGGAAATAAGTTTGTTTCATCTTCATGTTTCTTTTATTCTATCAGAATAATTTATGAGAGATCCTTTTAATTCTGCTATACTTGAAGAACTGGGATTCTATAATCCTTGCTTATCCAAAACTTCCAGTGTTCAGTGGATTTACTTTATACTTTTTTGATCTATACCAACCCACCCCCGTCAGCCAAGCATTGAAGTAAATCCACATTTGATGCCCAAGAGATGATTTTCACAGAAATAGTTCTTTCTCTGAGGATAATGGGTCATAATCTTTCCCCTGTCTCCTTAAATTACTGTCCTTTAACTATATATGTCTACATGTAAATTAGTGCATGTTTTCTTTTAAAATGAAAAATACACCTGTGTCCCTCTTTTGTTTTGTGCTGCATTTCTTTTTGAATGATGTATTAATAGCCTTCTTACAGCCTCCTTCATGACTGAATTCACAAATGTTTTGGACTGAGAAGGTCAAATAACTATTCAGTATTTACATGCCTGAGTTTTGCAGTTTGAGTTGTGACCACCTGTGTGCTGCTGAGAGCTGATTCAAATGCTATGTTCCCACAGAAATAAATCAGAAAAGCTTGCTAGGTCATTCCAAGTTAAAACCCACAGCCAGTTTTTCTTCCCAATTTTTCCCACAGTTATGGCAATTAAAGCTACAGCATAATGCCTCTAAATATGGAGGTTTTATATACCATCATATTTAATGCCTGTTTTCAATTCTAAATTGCCCTTGGTGGTTTACATGAAGACACAAGCAATTTTTTCATGGGCCCACATTACCTGAGGAACTGTCTCATCCACATCACATCAGTTTGTCTCACTCAGATAAGGAAGGCATCTTCTGGACCTTGTCAGTTAAAGACTTTCAACTGATGGGGTTCAGGAAGAGGGTCCCCACTCTCCTAGCCTTTCGAAGAGTCTGAAGACCTGGCTCAGTCAACTCGCATGAGGCTCATGGAACAGCATAAAACCCAGGGACTGGTTTAAAATAAAAAAATTAAACTAATGGCCAAGAGCCCCCTCCAAATATAAATAACAAAAAAAAAAAACAGAACTTGAGCTGATTTAATGCAATTTATGTTCAAGTATAATTAAAACCAGATTAGTTTAATTATCTGTAAAATTGTTCTCCATATATTTTGGGATTTCCACCATTGTTGAATTAAGAAGTATAACTGGATGGCAACTTTTACAGCAAGCAATATGAGATCAGATATCTAATATTTACACCCCTTGTTTACACTGATAAAATAATAAAATATAAGTGCAGTTGAAAAGAACAGCCAAAGCTATTCCCTTTATTGGATGCTAAAGATAATGAAGGGAGATTTCCTTTATGGTAGCTGCTCCTCTAGATACTGACCAATAAAGGACTTTCCCAGCTAGGCTCCTCCTCTTTGGATTGTCCAACCACATGGTACCACTTCTGAGAACAGATAAAAGACATTTGTCTTGGATGAGGTCTTCTGATACAGGCCTTCTGCTGACTTTATTAATATTTATTATACAAATTATATTAAGAGTAATGGTAGTTTTTTGGGGGGATCCACTATATGATTTACTCTATTTGATTTTGCTCTACACTGCCACTTAGGTATTAATTTAATGGTAATTTGCTATAGAAATATTTTAAATAGAACAATATAGATAAACTATACCTTAGGTAGGTAAAATTAAGATACACTAAAAACGTGCTGGGGAAAAATGTCTTATTTAAACCAGACTGTGAAGAAAATAAATTAGAAGCTATGTATTTTTTAAAACTAAGTATATCTTTCAGATATTTGTATCATTTTAATTGTCTTTTTGGTTATTTTTAAACTTCCTTTTGAGAATTTAAGCACTTCAAGAAGAATAGTTTAGCAAAAAACAATAAATAATCATGGAATCTTTCTTGCATGCTTGATCTCCTTATTTTTATCAATTATTTCAGGAATATGAGTGCCTTGAACAAGAGAATACATCTCTAAAAAGGGAGATTGGAAAGCTGACAGATGAAGTGAAACATCTGAGTGAAGTGTTGAGGAACCATGAGAAAATCTGTCCTTTGTTACACTGTGCCTTAAACTTTGGGCTGATTCCCAGACATGAAGCCTTCCTTGGTCCCTTGCCAAGATAAGGCTCCCTTCTGAGAAACCTGAACGAATGAGAAGATTTCAAGACTCTTCACTATTGTCATTTTGGCCATCATGTTGCATGACTACACACATACTTAGAGCAGCATATGCTACGTCTAGTGTTACGTTGAAGTCCTCCAACTATCAAGAATTAATGTTAATGTTAAAAAGCCATGAGCTGCAGCCTTCTGGGAGCAATTTTCAGCTGAGCATGATATCTTCAGAGTATTTCTACTATGCATTACATAGTCAGCATGGAAAAAGAAATCATGTGTGCTGGAATTGCTAGATTATGAAATATTTTAACTTCATGTTTAACCATGGCCTTATAATAATAAAAGAATTTGGGGTCCATCAGGGAATGGGGAAGACAGCTTGAAACCAAAAGTATTATAGACAGAACTATCTGTAGTCAAAGACAATGGTTTTGCTTCCCAGCATTCTGATTCCTTTTCTGTTTTTCTCTGTTCTATTTTCTTTGGTGACAAACACCTTGAGTTTTGTGAAAACCTGATTGCCGTATTTTTGGATATAGCCTTAGGGTTGTTTTTAGGTGTGGATATATTGTGTGGCATATGAGATTTGGAAGGCATATCTTCATGCTTCAGTGTATGATTCTCTGCAGTGATTATCAACTTTAATATATTTCCAGCTGCACTACAATGAAGTTGAAATTGCAACAAAGCTAGCATTTTCTTTGAAGACCCTTTTAAATGCTGTAACTCTACAAAGCCCATGGCAGCCCAATTCTTCTGGGAAGAAACTACTTCGCACATTCCTTTGTGGACTGGACTTGACTGATTCTTTTTAGCAACAAGACTGATAGCACCAGAGGGCAGAGCTTGTGAACTAGTAATCTTCTTTGCTGTTTTCTGACTTCTTAAGGTCGTCCATGTGAGAACAAATGCAAGTTGGTCTGAAACTCTTTCTCACAATTGGGAAGTGAAAATGATGTGGTACGGAGGTTTTAATTTAACATCCTGAGTTTGCTTTAAAAACTCCTCATGAAGGAGAATTGGTCACTTTCCATGGCAGTTTATTCCATTGTTAAAAGGTTGCTTGTTATATGTTCTAATATTTTCTATGTAATTCTGGTATGTAAACACATTGGATCAAAGGAAATGGCCTCTCTCCTTTCCCTTATTTTCTCCCAATCCCATTATCAGGGAATAGCTAGTATGCAAGATATGCTGCAAAATATATGAAAGAACAGGTTCATGAAAAGAATAGCACAGCTATTAAGTTGAAGCAACACTTCCTGAAGAAGTACACAAATCTGCGTCCTTCCAAGTAGTTACATTTGAAAAGCTTAGTCGAGGAGCAAAGGGGTTTATTGTGTTTTTACTGATTTTTTTTATTTTATTTATTGGTTGTATTATTTGATTGAATTTAATCTTAGAACCAACTCAGTCGCAAATGGGAGAGTAACAGTTATTTTGTTTGTTTGTTTGTTTGTTTGTTTGTTTGTTTGTTTGTTTGTTTGTATAAATGAATGAAATAAAAGAGCCAAATACAAAAATAATTGACAAGGAGAAAATTTCAATTCTATTCTCCCTACCTGCTTCTCCCATGGACACCCATGGCTTGAGTATCCAGAGGAAATCTGGTGTATGGTGGAACGTATAGCTCCCATTTACCAAACCTAACTGTACTTGATTTACCAGCCACAGTCTATGTTCTAATTCCTTTCCAGATTTCCAAGCCTTTTTAGGAAATAAGGTTGCAGCTGAAAATTCTTCTCATTTGACATCCTTGTCTTGTGCCTTTATAGTTAATTGCCTTTGACCTGAATTTTTTTCTTGGCAGTGCCATTCCAAATAATCTTTCCTTTTTTTCTTAATACTATACAACATGTTTTCCTGCATTCATACAGGTTCCCCTTTTGCTTGCTATTCATGTAATAAATTGTTTTTAAAGTGGCATTTTTAAAGTATTGCAATAATAAAAATAAAACCACTTTAAACCATTAAAAATCCATTTTAAAACTAATCTATTACATGAATAGTAAGTAATAGTAAGTATTTTCATTGAATTTTCTGAATTGTTCAAGTATCTGCACTGTTTTTTCTCTTTGTGAAGCACTGTGGAGTCCTGAATATTCTTTATCATTCATGCCTTCACTTCATCATCCTTCATAGATTTTGCTTTTGATATACTTCTGCACCCATGATGCAGGATTTCTGCACAGTCCTTATATCAGAAAAAACTCATAATGCAATTATTATGCTTGTTTTTTGAAGCCCCAAGTCTAACTCTATTCAGTGGTGTTAACTTCCTGGTAAATATGTTGGAAAAATATTGCCTTAGCAGAGAAATGTTCTTCAGATTGTTCAGGGTATCTTAGCAGCTACAGGTACTCAAAGATTGCTAAAGTTGAATATGCCTTTCTATAGCCTGAAATTGAGACCAGTGGAAAGTCAGAGCTGGCTTTAAGAAGCAAGGCCTGGTATTATGATTGTAAGAAATATGGGATGAAAACTCATGAACAGTAGTATATGAGTTATATTACACTATATTATGTTACATTGTATTATTTGGTAAATTATAATTATATCAATGAAATTGTTATATACCCAGACAAGGTACAGTTTAATGGACAATGTAAGTTTGTTAAGTTAGAGGGAAAAATTAAAAACTTGGAAAGAAAAGAAGAAGCAAGGCCTGGATTTCGGTACCGTAATTGCAGAGACAGGAGATATTGCTTCTCACTTTACAATGCTATAGTGACAGGGAACTCATGTTCCCTGTTACTGTTAAATAGTATTTAAACCTTTTCCAAAACACTCCTGCCTAAATCAGTTGGTTTATAGTTCACTGATTCACTGGCTGATAGTAAGGCAGTTATTCATTTTACATTCTGATCATTTCTTGTTTCAGGCTGTGCTCCTTGGCTATTGATTTTACTTTATTTGTAGAATTTAAAGGCTGCTGGATGACAATTCTGGACAATTTACAATTAACAAGTAACCAAAAAAAAAAAAACCCACAAAAGACAAGGGTGAACAAGTGACTTAAAGCAAACACACACGCGCGCACACACACACACGCGCACACACACATCCCTTGCCCCAAAGCCTAGGAGAACAGTCAAGTCTGCAATAGTTTCCTGTATGCACTGGAAAACAATCCATAAGTCCCAAACAAGATGGCCAGTGGTTCAGAGTATAGAAATGGTGATTCAAAGTATCTGAATAAAGTCAGATTATCAACAGAAATATTGATCTATTTACATTGATAGCAAGTGACAGAGAAAGGAAACACATCCATTTATATCAGATCAGTTAAAAATAGCTAAAAAGTGTGCAATTTCCTATCATACTTCTACTCTGGCTCACTATCATATTGTCTGAGGGAAGTTTCAGAATTTTAGTCCAGCAAAATCAGACTTTAGTAAATTTGATGCCAATATCCACCAAATACCATTTACAGAATTGTGGTAAAGGTATCAAGCAGAAGTGGGATTCAATCAGTTCACACCTGTACGCTACAACCGGTTTTTAACTTTCTAAGCAGTTCAGAGAAATGCTGGTTCAGCTGGTCATTAGGGCAGAGAACCAGTTGTTAAATTATTTGAATCCTACTACTGGTATTAAGTGTTGTAATGTCCAAGCCAAAGCATGTACTTAGGAACTAAACTGCAAGTATTTTACATAAATTAGAATCCAGTAAATTCTTTGAATAAGCCATGATGCTCCCTTTTTTGGCAAAACCTAGATCCTCATTATCATAGGAATAATAAGTGTGAGTGTGAGATATATATTTCAGGAACCTGATCATGGAAGCAGAATTGCTTCAAAAAGGACAATTTCATATGATTCTTACTCTTGTATGATTTACTGTTTCTGGAGAAATTAGAAGTATTCAGTAGAACCCTATTTCTATCCATTATGTAATGCTTTTCTTCTTTAATACTATTCTAATTATTGTAATTATGTTACAATATTACAATTTTATTATGTAATCCATACAATATTCCTGAGAATTTATGAGATGGCAAGAGTTCTGTAGACATGCTGTATGTCTCTTTTCCAAACTATAATTTCCAGGATTCCTGAAAAGAAGAAATAATATTCAACTAGTTCCTTTTAAGTGGTATTTTACTGTACAAACGCATCGGGGTTATTTATATCTTTCACTAAACAGATGTTTATTTTCTACTGTCACTAAGATCTGGTCCTTTTCTCTCATCATAGTTATATAGGAGCTAATCAAAGGGTGGTTGTTTGAGTTTCAGAAAAATCTATTGGAGCAAACTTGTGACCTCCTATCTGAGGAATGATGCAATTTTACATTACTCACACCGCTCTGTGAAAAAGATCAAAGTTATCTTTCAAAGAAGCTGAACACTTCATCACATCAAAGCCTGAATTAAACGTATTGTCCAGCTCTGGACATCTATTCATCTGGAGAACATCTGGTTGGGGAAAACTATGTAATTCTCCTTAAAAGAGAGTGCTCAACTCCTACTTTAGAAACACACTGCCAATCTCTGAAAGGGGAATGCAGTTTTTAGATGAAGAGCAAGCACTTCCTGTTTTTAAAGTGGTAAATTCTGTGGTGTGTAGGAAGGGGCCAATCAGAATGAAGATCTTCAGTCTTTTTTTTAACCTGCTGCTGTAATCAATAGTGACTGACTAGTATTAGTTATGGCAGAAGTCTGATACTAGCAAGGTTATATTTAGATATATTGTTTCCTGAGTGCTTCACCACCATTAAGAGATCTGAATAAGTCTCTGGTTACACAATTCTCCCCACTCCCAAGTATTCATTAACATTACAGCAAATGTAATCCACTCATGGTTAACTTCAACATTCAGCTTTCCGTAAGTATTACTCTTTCAGTAGAAATGTTTCTCAACCAGCTTTCATGCTGCAAGGGGGAAGGAAGGGGAAATTTATGTGACAAAAAGAGGAAGGAGAGCAGAAAACACATCATCCCATGGGACACTTGCAGTATCTTATAGATCAGTTTTCCCCAACATGATGCTCTCCAGACCTGTTGGAATAAAAATCTGAAATTCTTAGCCATCATGGACAGCAGTTTGGCTGGATAGGAATTAACATCAGGAAAGCTATTAAAGTTTTGCCCAAAAGTTCTTTTTCAAAAGGTGACTGGACTTTGTTTTTTCTTGAAGACATTTTGCTTTGCATCCAAACAGCTTCTTCAGCTCTGACTGAACCCTGGAGGATGGAAGGATTTATATTTCTTGCAGTCATCTGGACGTTAGCACTCTTTCTGAGAGTCCTTGAGGCCACTTGGAAGTTTATCTGTGCCCCCAGGGTCACCTGGATGGTGCAAATGGGTGTGGAAAGGACGTGTTGTAAATAGATAAACCTCCAAGTGACCTCAAGGACTCCCAGAAAGAGTGCTAACAACCAAATGCCTGTAAAGAATATAAATCCTTCCATCCTTCAGCATTCAATCAGAACTGAAGAAGCTTCTTGGGTGAGAAGCAAAATGTCTTTAAAAAACACACAAAGTCTGGTTGCCTCTTGAAAAAGCACTTTTGGGGTGACCATAACCTGGATGACTGAGAATCTTCATAGAAATGTTAAAATTTGGGAAATTAGTCAGATGACTGATTTATGAACATAATGCTACGTGTAAAAGACAAAACAATGATAACTAACTAGTTGGTGATAGGATCTTTCTTGAGGTGCAAAACTCTTTTTCAGAAATTGTTGATTTCCCAGGTGGAAATCTTTACCTTTACCTTATTAATCCCTGCAAAAAATAGGATTGATTAAATTCAGTAATATCTGAACCACATGTTCCCGGTTCCAGGCTACATTATCCTAAATTCTGCTGCTTTTATTCCGTGTTGCACTCAGAAGAGGATGGATTTGAGGGTGGGACAATGTTGTCTCCTGCGTCTGATAATTTCAATGAGAATGTTACTTCTTTGAAATTGTCCTTCCTCTGTTCTTATAGCTCTTCTACAAAGAATAACTGAATTGAACTAGTTAGAGTGGTATTATTGGAGCCTAGGTTTAAATTCCCACCTGTCCATGATGTTTTTGGTGTGGCCTTAAAGCAGTCTGTTCCTCAGAATACTCTACCTCACCCGCTTATTATGAGGAGAATGGAACTGTTATATGTATCACCTGACAATATTGGGAATCAATCATAAATGAAAATAAGTAAAGCACTGTGATGAAGAAACATCGTGTTTACAATGCAATTTAATATTTGTCACATATCTTGAAACAAAAATACTGATCAGGTCATTCTATAAATCCTGACTAAAGTGGTTGGGAACTTTGGGGAACTATAAGAACTACTACCGGTAGTAAGATCTGACTCTGTTAATGGCTTGTTGGGTTATGTGAGTATAAGACCAGTAAAATTAATGAAATCCCAATGATCTAATTAAGCTATAGATTCATAGGTAACCCCAAAAAAGAAAAACCCCAAAAGCCTTATTCAAATGCTATGCATATACTATGCATATCAGGCATTGGGATCCATGGCTTACTTCATACAACACACTAGACCTAGTGAAAATGAATTGGATTATTATTTCCTAATATGATTTCATTGCTTATTTATACTCTATGACTATCATTAAGTGTTGTATTTTATGATTCTTGACAAATGTATTTTTCTTTTTATGTACACTGAGAGCATATGCACCAAAGACAAATTCCTTGTGTGTCCAATCACACTTGGACAATAAAGAATTCTATCCCAGTAAGGCCCCTCTGCAGCCAGCACAGGAACTGTTGGCTATAAAAGCTGAGCAGAGAAGTAACTGAAGATGGTGGCATTGTGGTGAGAGAGGGAAGGAGGTATATGTGCTTGTAAAACAGCCCGAAACAGCCTAAAAGTAGATAGATAGAGATACTGTTCTCCAGCTTTAAGATACATAAGAAGCACAGGTCATTCTCGACTTTTGGCCCCAATGGAGCCCAAATTTTTTGTTGCTAAGTGAGATCCTTGGTAAGTGAGTTTTTGCCCCATTTTATGATCTTTCCTGCCATAAGTTGTACCATGAATCACTGCAGTCATAAAGTTGGTAACATGGTTGTTAAGTGAATCTGGCTTCCTCATTGATTTTGCTTGTCAGAAGGTCACAAAATGTGATCTCATGATTCTGGGACACTGCAGCTGTCGTAAATTCGAGCCAGTTGCCAAGCAGCTGAATTTTGGTGGGGATGCTGAAAAATAGGGATCGTGTAAAAAAAAAAAAAAGGTAACCAGTCACTTTTTTCAGTGCCGTTGTAACTTTGAATGGCCACTAAGTGAAGTTGTTGTAAATCAAGAACTACCTGTAGTAGTGGGAGGAGCAGTAGGAGCCCACTCGCTTGGGTTAAATATAAAAGAACCTATGACACTCTATTTAGCTTAGTGGGAGTTTTGCCTTTGAAATCATTGGGTTTTAGACTGCATCCTTTCATCCATGTACAGAAAATGAGACGAATCCATGTTAGACATTCATTCTTTATTCAGCTAAACCCCAGGTATTTCTGGAAAGCTCGCAGACCTGGTGAGGAGAATCTAATCTCAGTCTTGGCAGCTTACACATTTCCAGAATTTCAGTCTTGCACTCAGGAACTTGATAATAGTAGAAACATCAAGAACCTGCTGTTGTTAGATAGGTCATTTCACTGCAGGATGGGAAAAAAAAGTTCTTCATGCAGAGAAGTTCTGCTTACTACAAGAACACAGAAATCAAGACATAAGAAGAATAAATGAAACTCCAGAATTTAAATCTTCGGCTATTTCTTTCTGCCCTTTGCATTCAGTGGTCTCTCAACTATGTATTTTTTCCCCAATCTTGAAATACAATGTTGAGACAGTGGTTCTGTCCAATTTAACTCACACTGGTTCGCATCTCACAAGTTTTAATCCTTACAAGGAAGGCAATAGTACTCTGCCTGCCATCTAACAATTGATATTTTCTTTTTCTTTTATTTACAAAGAGGGTATCCTTTGTATTTTGAGCATCTCCGATTCAGTCCTTAGCTATTCATATTATTGGAATCAGTAATTAAATATTGGAGAAGGTCTCTGGCTGGTTGTAGAGAGCTGGTACAGTCAAGGTACAAATGAGATGATAATAGGTCATAAATCTTTCTTATAGTCCAGAATGAACTTGATGATGTAGTGCTATCAAAAAGTTTACTGGCAACTTGGTCTCATGTGTGTTACTAGCACCCTTCTATGTCTTGACTTTGTATTTGGATTTCCTCTTTGTAAAACAAACAAACACATATTTCACCAATCTCCCTAATTCTGTTGCATTGTCCTTTTAAGGAGGTAAAAATTGCATTGTACTTGCAAAGAGCTATATATATTTTCTTGGACTGTTAAACAGTTCAGGAGACTCTGACTATCCTACCGAGTGGAAAAACACAAACGCTCAGTATTTCTTACTGGCATGTCAGCGTGTACATTCCTTTCTTTTGTGACAGCATTAAATAACAACAATCGAGGTGAGTTTTTGCTGCTGCTGCTTTTTTTTTTTATAAAGAGGAGTTTCAATTTTTCTCACTGCCAACATTCCTCACTGCTCCGAAAGAAACAGGCCCAGCAAAGCATGACAACAAAATCATTGTCATAAAGTTGTGAAGATAAAAAGGTGCATTGCTCAAGACCAACCGTTTCTGTGCCTTTTGATCAGGAAGCCTCTTTCAAGCTTTGCACTTGCCTTGTGCTCTGTCCCTATAGTGCCAAGTTTATTGAGAAAGGCCACTATTATTCTGTCCGATTCCCCATTCCATTAGATTTCCACTGCCAGGCTGTTTCTTTACAAGTCTTCTAATGGATCAACATCCTGGAAAGGAAATTGCATCACTGGGTATCCAAATGCCATTGAAGAGAAACTTCATCTACAGAAATCAGTTTAGGCCTGAAAGACAAGATGCAGCCTAGGTTTAACGTACATAATGGTGTGAAGGAAGTTTGTTCAGCTTTTAATACATTTTCCACCCAAACATGTAATATTTACCATTTTAAAGAAGAAAGAGGCATGCATGCATGCATGAATAAAGTTTTTAGAGCTTCCGATCGGAAACCTGTGTTTGAAAGCAAGGGACGGGACAATTAACTAAGCAACAGAGGAGTTGTAAATGCAGAATCCTCTTTGTAAGCATTCAGCTTGTCGGGATGGAAAGCAATGTAATTATTACAAGAATAGGCATTCATGAATAATAAGTGAGCATTTTCATCAGCAGTGGGAAAGGGGTGGGGGGAGGAAAGCCTCTGAAAAAAAGGGAAGCATTTTTTTTCCAGTCCCGATGTTAAAATCCCTGCGTGTGCACAGATAAAACGTGACAATTTAGATTCACGTCTGGCAGAGCTCTTCACGCTTCTGGATTTTTTAATGCTTTTGAGAAGTACGTAGAAAGAAAAAGAAAAAAAGAAAGTTCAAACAAGTTTCCTTGAGCCTGTCTGATCCACCCAGGTAAAAGTGGATGGATATAGATCTTTGTGACATTTTCGTTTCTCAAAAGGTTCTAGCCACCTGCGTGACAAAAGGATTGGAGCTGCTCAGAATTTAGTGCGGCAGTTTTAAGTGATGGTTTGCAGGCTTGTGATACCATCCATGTTTTCCCAGCTGGCTTGCTCTGATAAGGCTCTTAAACAACCTCTTCTCTCTGGGAAACTTGATAGACCTGGCATCTGATTACTTTACAGAGAGATCCACCGCTGGGAGGTGAATTTTAAAAGAGGGACTAATTATGAAATTCATGGATGGATCTGTTCAGTTGCAATTCCACGTGTTAAGCCGGTAAACAGGTAGCAAGGAAACTGCATTTTGGTCGCCTGATTTTGGAATATGTTTATAATCCACAGGATGTAAGGGTGTATGTTGGGATCACTCTGATGTAGTCTAGTGCCAGCTTTGCAGCACAGTTTATTTTCTTTCAAACTTTAAATCAGTCAGAGAACAAATGGTCCGAAAGGGGCCGAGGAAAGTATTGCATTCCTTTTGCAAGTAGCTGAAAGTTTTGGCTTTTTTTTTAAAAAAAGCAAAATGTTCCAACTTTTTTTTTCTCACAGCTCTTACCTGATATGATTGTGTGACCGTTCCAATTGCCTTCAGACTGATGATATTTTAATATATATATAATATAGGAGTCTCAT
>JANHFJ010006958.1:67379-77566 GCA_032468195.1 Cerberus rynchops | reverse complement strand
TGGCTCAAGAATTCTGGGAGTTGAAGTCCATGAGTCATGAAAGAGCCAAGGTTCCCGACCCCTGTTCTAAAAGATTCGCCGGCTTTTCTATAGGGTCGTGTAATAAAATCGTACACCGTCCCTTCAAAGCCACACTTTTCGGACGCAACAATCGCGAATCACTCCCACCCCTGCCCATAGAAAATGGTTTGTGGAAGCAGCAGAAATCAGGAATTGGAATCAGAGGGACAACTGAGTGGAAGGAAGTGCGCGGTATAATATCCACTCTACAGCTACGACCGGCCAAATTGTTAAAATAAAGCCATTTTAAAGTCCCCGCCTCTCTCTTTTTACTCTGATTGGATTCTCCCACACACATCCCGAAAAAAAAATATTTCCAATGGTTTTCCCATTCAAGTTTCCTACCATATGAAGATACTCTGCCCCGTGTATCTCCTTTTTAATGTAATATTTCTATCTTGCCTGGTTTTATTAAGGATGTTCGTACAAAAACCCCTCTGGTTAAACCTGCCTTTGAGTCCTGGAGAAAGAGAAGGCTGGTGCCGGATCATTTCTTAACTATGTATGTTCATAAAAGTCCCACGGGCCTCTCAGACTCGCATTGCATCAAAAACCTCGCACACCATTCTTAAAAGAAAAGCCATTATCTCGATTTGGACAAAATTTTCGTCTGAGAATGTTTGAGCGACTTGCTTTGAACATTACGTGGACGTGACAACCTCCACCCACCCCAACACACTTTCAAAGGATTTCCCACCCAGCTACTGGCGTTGGGAGAGCGACACGAGGAAGACAATTTCGATACTTTTCCTCCCAGTTTTCTTAATAAACGAGGATGTAACGTTAGCTGGAAGCGATGCGCTGACGTATTTCCGTGGGAGTGGAGCAAAGGGTGCGTGCAGGTCAACGCGTACCTCGTGGGAACTGTTGCAAAAAGTGCGCAGAAGTTTTCGGGTTTCCTTTCTTCTCTTTCCTCGTTGGTTGGCTTTTATTTCTGGGTAACTGCTTCAAAAAATGAGAGCATTCTCCCAGGACCCCCTATTTTATTTACAAATTGGATTAGCTAGTCTTCCACTGTTAAATGAAGCCTTGGACTTGCCATGCATGTTTTTCCAAGAGGATAAACTCAGAAATCTCAGCTAAAGTTCTCTAAAGACATTGAAGGCGGGCTCCAAATATTAATCATACTTAGAAGAGACTCTTTCAAATGAAAGAAATGTAAATTGATTTGACTCTTTGGTTTCAATGGAAGATTCTCTAGGTTGCTTGAAAGTTTATGTATAATTCCTATGAGAACCTCTCCAAGCAGAAGACAAAATTATATCCAAAAGCTGATTTTTCATTGAGGTTATTTTCATAGTAATCACTTACAACTTTTGTAAGTGTAGAAGGCAGGCCTTGTCAATTAATGGTTCCTATATCACTTTTGGCATTCTGTGCCTTTGACATAGAAGTATAAAATCAACATTGTTTTTTCTGTACCTTGTATTTTAAAATGGCTGTTATGCTTCTTGCTCTTTGGTAATGCACATTTATAGGCAAAAACATGAAAAATCATGATAGGATTGGAACTGGTGTACAATATTTAGTTTGTTAGTCAATATATATGGCTGTCCTTGAAACTGACGCTTGATGCTAACAAAAAGTTAGTTTAAAAACCCTTCACCAACAATAACAAAAACCAGTTTATCTGCAGAATATAGCTGAGGGCAAAATGACAATACAGTGCCATCTGTCTTGCATACTCACCGAGTTGAGTTACTGTAAATATGCCGGTCTTGTGAATGAGCTAGTTTTGAAATTGTGATACATAATTCAAATGGATTATTACCTGGAACTGAAGGTTACATGTAGTGGTGATAGTTGGAAAAACACCATGTTTACTTTCTGCTGAAGTCAGCTCTTCTATGTTCCATGACTGTGTTTTTCATATTCTAATAAAAAGAGATACATATGCTTTGTCTTATTTATTTATTTATTTAGGTTTGAACACATTAAGAATTCTCCCATTTAAGGAAAATGTAGCTTAAAAATAATATGGTATATCAAATTGTTATTTTGATCCTGGAAATAAATATATATAATAGTTAATAATGGCTCTCATTTATTATATTTACCATTGATGTATAATAGCCTTATTTGTCAAGAAGAATAGAAAGAAAGATAAATATTTAAACTGCATATCTAATTATATATATTTATAATAAATACATTTCCGTTCTGTATCATTAAGGCTTCTCCAGAATTAGATGGTCTGCAAACTTATGCTAGTTAGTTAATGCAAGGTATAAGTTTTTATCTGTTTATAATTTGATATGTATTTACCTTATTCTATTTCATCCATTGGATGATCCTAAACCTGATTTATTTACAAATGAACCATATTGATTTTCATTGAATTCTCCTGCAAATAAATCTGCTGCCTAAGACATCAGTCCTAAACTTTCTTTATAAAGTATTATTTAACATTCAGTTAAACTTAATTTTGATTAAGTACATTTGGTACATAAAGTACTTAAGTACATAAAATACAATCTTGCGTTACCAAAGCATCCACTCTTTCTGTGAATTGTTACCAATTCACAGAATTGTTCCACATTAATTTTTATAGATTATAGTTTTGCTTGACAAAATAAGTAAAAAAATCATGAATGTAGTTGGTATTTAGTTCTCAAATCATAATCCCCTTTCCTAACTTAAAAAGCTCTTTTTAGTTTATCACCTTATAGGTCCTTGTAGGGTATAACCAATTTGGACTATTGTTCTAAATAGTACTGTCTAAAATGGCTAGGAGTAACTCTCCAAATTTTCAAAAGAAAATTTCCAAGATGGAAGCCATAATAATACTTCTGCCTATTTTTTATATATGATTGCACCCTAATGGCCACCATCTTTTTTGACTATACCCTGAAGGTCACCCCTATTCCTATCATCAAGGCTGCTTCAAAGGCTCCTGTTATCAATTTATACGCTGCAAAAGGTACTGTCATTGATACCTCTGCTTAAAGGATCAAAAGGTGAGATACTTTCCCCCCCCCAAACTGATATTACTAGTAGTCTTTAACTTATGACCATTCAAGTTACGATGTCACTAAACAACTGACCTATGGCCATCTATAAAGCTACAGCCATCACAAAGTCTCCTCAGTCACATGACTGCAATTTCCCACATTCCCTGCCGGCTTCCACAAGCAAAGACAGTGGGGAAGCTGGTAGGAAGTCTGAAGTCACTCTGATTCTTGCCGCTTTTTCACCTGCATGTTCTCCATAGCAACTCCGCCCACTGCTGTACATATGCACCTGTCCACAGTCTACAGCAGTGATAGCAAACTTTTAGAGACCGAGTGCCCAAACTGCAAGTCTTCCTCATGCGCATGTGCCGCATGTGCACACACGGCAAAGACCCGAATACCAGCTGGCCAGCAGGGCATCATAACACCGGCAGCTTTGCAAGAGGCACAATCTTTTTCTTTAGTGAGCTTCTGTTTTGGCATTTGCAGGGAAACTTATGTTTCTCTGCAAACTACGGCAATAAATACCACAGAGAAACATGGAGGAGTTGAGCTGGGGTGACAGGGTGTGTACCCCCCGAGAGGGCTCTGAATGCCACCTCTGGCACATGTGCCATAGGTTCGCCACCACTGGTCTACAGCATCTGCCACAGCACTCCCATGACACCTGCACACTCACAGCACCAGCCCATGGCACTCATGCGGCACCTGAACATCCACTAGTAAACCAGATGATCCTGGGTTTATGATGGCAGCTTGAACTGCAGGTTTGTCATTGGTAAGTGATATAGCCACACAATGTCATGTTTTACAACTGCATCACTTAGTAATGGAAATGCCAGTCCCAATTGCTGACATAACCCAAAGTCTACCTATAATCTGACTAAAGTGTGTTTATCTAGCTGAATCAAGAGTCTGCACAATACAATTTATATGAAAGTTCATATGCAGTTTCAGAATAGTAGATAATGTGTTAACTATGAGAAGCATCACATTTCCTCAGGTAAAAGAGTACTTATACTCAGTATTTAGAAGAAATTTAAATAATCCTGAAATAAATAGATCTCTAAATCACTCAGATTTAAATGTAATTGCTTTTATTTATTTATTTGCTTGCTTACTTATTGACATATTTGGACAAAATTGCAACATTTCTTTCTTTTATTGCATGCTGTGAATTGACAGAAGCAAATCCTATGCTTCTTTTTGCTAGGAGGAAAGCCAGTTAACCAGATACAACTATAGTAAAACAAGATGGAATGCATTGGCCTATAATGCTATTGTTGGAAGAAATATCCATCTGGTTCAGTTCTAAGCCAGGAGAAAGACACTGAAAACATGGAGGCTGATTGGAAAGATGGTTTAATGATGAACAGAACCACTTGGGTTCTGGTGCAGCTGACCACATGGAGTTGAGAGTAGGAGGTATTTATTCCTTCTCTTGGGCTTTGCACTTGAACTTCCTGTTTCTATGCAAGAACATGTATTCTATTGGCTGTTATCAGACTCCCATGGAGCCATGTACAAATCCTAGAAGTCTGTCCAAGCTAAGTTTGGTTGAAGTTTCAACCACATGAATGGGATGCAATGAAGGGGCTTGTTAGGCAATTCTTATTGTGGCTGAGGGCTAATCTTACCTTTGTTCAGACCTTGGGGCAGGGAATTTGCTTATGAATAGAGCTATCTCTTTCTCTATCTCTTAAGTGCTGGCATCTGCTGAGGGCTATTAAGAAAGGTGGGGGCTGCTTTCCAAGAGCATGTTTCTTCATTTCTCATCTAATGAAATACAATATTCTGTCTAGTTCTAGCCTAGTTCTAGCCTAGTTCTAGCCTCAAAAGTTTCAAGAAGCCTATTATCATGTAGATTTTGATCATATGCCAATCAGTATGCTTATTGTAATAGAATGTGAGAATGACTTCAGTATTTTAGTAAAGTTATCAGCAAGTCGTAAAACCTTTTGATGCAGTCCTCGGAACTTTTACATATAAGATTAATATATTAAGAATATTAGGGCTGTAATCCTATATTCATTTGCCTAGAAAAAAATATTCATTGTAGACAGGCATAAGATTGTGTTGTCAGGGAAAACCAAAACAAAGGAGAATATTTTACTCTGTGTTTGTTGCAGAACTGATTTTAAAAAATGATTATTCAACTCCACATTCCTAAATAAGTTTTCATAGAAATAAGAACTGGATGGCACAACTTTAAATTTTAATGGAAAAAAGGAAATTCTAGTATACAATTGCCTGTGAAAGGCTCAGCACAGGGAAAAGGAGTCTTTGAACTACTATTGTAATACTACATTGTAATACTTATATACTAATATTATTAGTATATTACAAAATTTGAGGTATTACACAATTATGATTGATAGGGTTTTTTATAAAATGGTAACTGATGGGTGGCTGCTATGCTTCAAAAAATATTGTCCTTTCTCATCTTAGCAGATTTGTTTGATTTTTTTAAAGAGAAAGAAAAATGAGGAAAGTATTAGGAAAACAAAGGAGAATCAAAACTGAATCTGAAGCAAAATACCGTAATTACACCTTGAACAAAAATCTACATCAAAAGCATTCTTTCTATCTTATTTTTGATGTTGTAAAGAACTATAGCAAACATACCACCAGTCACCCTCCCATTTTCTGCAGTGGATATTTTTAATAAAATTTTATCAAATAATTTTTGAAAAGGATATAAAAATTAATACCAACTAATATAACATAAGAACAAGAAAGAAACAAGAAAGAAATCAGAGTGCAAGAGAATAAAAGAAAAATGATACAAAATAGCTTCCAGTCTTCTTTATAGCAATTATATAGGTACAATTATAAGTTTTTCTATATGATTGCAACTTTATTCTTTCTGTAATCTATCCTGTCTAATCATCAAAATCATAAATACATTTTAATTCTGTTTCACACAAAGTCTATGAAAACTTGCAGTTGGAAATAAATGTAGCTAATTCAATTTTCTCTGATCAAAGAGATAAATTTAACCATATCAGCAAGGTCCATCTACTTCACCAACCATTCCTCCATTGAGGGTACAGTAATACTGAAACTTTCTATCTTTGTGCATATAATAACGTTGCTTCCATTATTGTGTACAAAAATTCCATGATTCGTATTCAACTTCTTATATGTTCATAACACATGATAAAATATCCCTTCCTGTTATTAACTTTTCCAATATAAATCTGAAGATAATGTATCTGGTGGTGTATACTTAAGTTACTTCCTTTTATTAAAAAAATATTTTAAGTCTATAATGTAATATAAATTTCAATCCTTTCCACTTATTTTCCCATTGTCCCATCTGTATATTACAACTCAAAATTGTAGCCCATTGTGTCATATATTCTTTCACTTTTTTCTGTTTCAAAAATCAATAAATGTTTATACATTTTAGCAATTACATGTTCATCTTTTGTACACAATTCTTTTTAAACTTAAGTCTTACAATGTTCACAACCATATAGTCTTTTATCTATTTTAAACTAAATTATTTAATTATAAATAAAAGAATCATTGATAATTATATCCCCTGCCACCAATTCTTCTCTTGATTTTATTTTACACTCCCTTAAGAAAATTCTAGTACCTCTCTCAATAAATTAACAATTTGTGTTTGCCTGTTCCTCATCTATAAAATGCTTCTTGTGCTGAGATCCACAAAATTGTTTTGGGGCTCAACTTGAGTTTGTATCAATTCCGTATTCTTCTCTAATAGTTTTTAAAATCCACTTTGATTTTGAATTTATGCCACCGATATCCATGCCATCCAAATCATAGTATTCTAACTCCAAAAGCCTTCTATTTCTCAATAACAACACCCACTCTTTCATCCAAACCATCATTCAAACCAACCAGCAAGCTGCCAAATACAAATTCAAATCAGGTAAGCCCAGCCCTCCTCTTTTCTTTGTCTCTTGGAATATCTTGTTATATTTAAATTGTGGGTTTTTTCCCCCTGCCACTCAACAGTGAATATCTCACTAGATGATCTGATACAAAATTTAAAGAACAATACGAAACAGAAAGTCAAGGCAGTCCTCCCCCACAATTAGCAACTAAGAGAGGGGAATGAACAAGAATGGATCTTTCATTTTTGTTGCAGTATCTCACTGATGTTTTGCATCACTTTGAAATTTGATCCAGGACTCACTGGTTTCACACTATGGCCTATATTTAGGAGCTATTCTTTGAAATTATTGAAAGCTGGTAATTTCCTAGAATCTCTACAGCTTTACAGCCAGCCTCTTTCTCCATTAGTAACACCTGTAAATCTCCCCACCCCAAGTTCAGTCTGCAGTTTCTGGAATTTATTACTTCTTTGTATGGATTGTGTGAAACATATCTGCCCTTTGCCCCTCAATGCAAGTGTGGCTGTTATTCCTTATTTGCTCACCACTACTGATAAAATCTCATGCACAAAATGTTTTTTCTCCAATGGCAGCTACATTTAATAATAAAAATAATAATTCATAAAACATGTATGCTGCTAGGCTCCTAACAATTCTTTAAAGAAATTTACTCAGGCAAATTATGCAAATGTTATTAATCAGCAATTCAGGTACATGAATATTAATCAATAACTCAGTTCCATAAATTTTGTAAGTACATTCAAAAATATCCTTGTTTTCATCAAGAGAGCCAAAATAAGTAACCAAAACTGACAGGCAAAAAAGAAAGAAGAGTCCCAACTGCTGAAGCAATGTATAACCTCGGGATGGCAATTGTGGAAAACACCTGGTTGCAAAATTGCTTGGTCATTCTTTTTCATAGCTTTGAAATGCAATAGAGGATGATGGGAAGATAACTAGGAAGCTATGGAGGGTTTAACGACTTTTGTTTACATTTCTTTAACATAGCTTCCAACCATTATAATTTATTTGATTTTCCAAACAAAATGTTTAGGCATATGTATATTACAATGGAGGTAGGTATCTAACACCAAATGCTATTTCTTTTGTGTGGAAGGGGTAAGGTAATTGTAATCTGCTAGCAGGTAGTAAGACAACACTTATTTGCATTCCTCTGTGCCTTCAGGGTTTTTCTTTTCTTTTTTTCTTTTCTTTCCTTTTTCTTTTTTTAGAGTCAGTTTCAGGTAGTCATTAAGATACCAGGATAGAAACTAGGAGGCCTTAAGTTCCAGTCCTATGTTAGGCACAAAGCCAGCTGAGTAACCTTTTGCCAAACACTCCCTTCAACCCTCGAAAGAAGACAATGGCAAACCCCTTCTGAAAATTAATACTGACTCAAAGGCAGAAAAAATAGATAAATAAAAATTTGTCAGCTTTAAGGGAAGATACATTGATTGGCTCAAAATATTATTTGTATTTCAAGGTCAAAAGAACCAAAGATAATTTAAGACCTTATTTAAAGTGCCTGACAGAAATATAATTTAAATATGTTTTGAGAATCAAATTAAGGGTCTTTCTTCTTTTTCTTCTAAAAAATTAAAGTAAAGTATATTTTGTGAATGTGTAAAAAAGCTAGAAATTCTTCTCCCTTAAATTCTTAACCCACCCTGACAATGGATCTCAATGATGATCATAATCACAATTCTGCATCTCCCTGTTCACATGTACTATCAATGAGAGAGTTCTGACAAAAAAGAGAATTTTAGCAGGTAAAGTTTTTCTCATTCTCTCACCTTGGACAAGAGATAAGGGGAATCTTTAATACTGACAAGCAAGACAGATTGCAGGCGCATACTCTTTGACATTGTGAATTGGCCAGTTTAGCTGAGAACATTTCCATTACATTAAGAATTTGATGGAAATAATCTCCTTTTAAAATTTCCATTCAAATGTTGAAAAGAAACACACTCCTCCCCCTTTAATATGTTTAGCCTATAGTCAAATAACAATCCAGCTTGCTTTTGAAATGGAAGGGAACTTAAGCAATTTATACTGCAGTAAACCAGCAGTTCATCAGGCTGTAATCCTTCATATCTGATAGGAACTATGCTTCCAGAATTCCCAGATGAAGAAACATATCAACAACATATCTGAAGCAAACTAAAACAGTACTACGGGTTTATTAGCAGAAAAACATTATCGAATTTTGCTTTGCTATAGCCAGTCCTTTTCATTTACTCATTGCAACAAGTGATTTTAAGCAATATAACCCTATCCAAATTTACAGTTCTTGGAAATAAATCCCTTCTCAATTAATAGAATATATTCCTTCCTAGAAAAACTTAGCATTGCTACATTCATTGCATTTTTTTTTTAAAGTTGATCATAATGTGTCTGCTGTCTATGTACTGTATATTTGACAGCTACTGTTATGCTGATACTATGATCAGTCCTTTGTCTGGCATATCACCTGTTATTTACAGAACTCTTCAATTCTTCTTATATTCTGCTTGATTTAATTACATTCATATAGTTTTTATATTATGGCTTGCTCCACATTGGAACAATTTACTGCAAATAAGAGAAAGGATAAATTATATTCACATTTTTCACATTAAGTAAGTTGTGTGCATGTTCAAATTTACCTTACAATATTATGTAAAATGATAAAATATTGTTACATATTTGAAAAATGATGACATGTTTTTTCTTTAGTTTTAGCATGAAGAGAAAACTAGCTGAAAAAAGAATCAAATGTATGCATTACCATATTTTGGTTCACTATTTTAATGTATATGTTGCATATGGAAACTGGTAGGTTTAATTTAAAAAATGTAAAATAAGAAAAAAAGGTTTCAGTCAAATGTCAAATCAAATCAAATCAAATTTAATTAATCACATGCACAGTCATACATGATATGAAATGCAGTGAAATGTGTATGAACATTAATTCTATGCAATTTAATATTATTCAAGTCATCTGACATTTCTGAGAAATGAATCAATGGCCTCTTATCTTATTAAAAAGAGCTAAATTATTTATATGAGGATACCCATTCCTAAAGATGTGTGTTTAACCATTTCAAAGCAATGAAGATAAAATTGGTCATGGATCTTAAAGTTTAGCCAAATTATTATTGCATAGCATGACACACATAATACATGAACCTCAACCAATTTTATATGAAGAGATGTTTTGTCACCTTCAGTTAATTCTATAGAGTCACAAAAAATTGCAGAAAAATATAAAATGTTCCTTTTTGAAACAAATCAAAAGTCAGATATATTTTCTTTACTTTGTTAGAAAAAA
>JANHFJ010006956.1:39730-50780 GCA_032468195.1 Cerberus rynchops | reverse complement strand
CACCCGTCATTCAATCACATCTAACTTTCAGGGACTGCCTGGGCAATACCTGCAGGTTCTTGGCAAGGCATTCCAGAAGTAGTTTCCATTGCCTCCTTCTTAGGGCTGAGAGAAAGTGGCTGGCCCATGGTTACCCAGCTGGTTTCATGCTCAACTGATCTCCCACTTTCTAGTCTGATTCCTTACTCATTCCACTACATTGGCTCTCTCAACCTAAAATACTTGAAACTAACATTTACTTGAATGATTAGCCAAGCTTTTCTTTTTAAAAAAATTGACTTTTTCCACATATTCCTGTTTCCTTTTTGAATCAATAGCCCCAAATTATATTAATACACAATAGAGCAGCGTTTCTCAACCTTGGCAACTTTAAGATGTTTGGACTTCAAAGCTGGCTGGCGAATTCTGGGAGTTGAAGTCTAAACATCTTAAAATCGCAAAGGTTAAGAAATATTGCAATAGAGGGAGGGGAGGACATGAAGGTGATTGGGGCGAGAGTGGAGGATGCCAAGGATAGAGTTGGGTGGAGTCAGTTGATTCGCTGTGGCGACCCCTAACAGGAACACGGAAAGAAGAAGAGAGGGAGGGAGCAGAGGGGAGAACATTCTACCCCATACTGCTCAGTTTTGAAATATTTTGTTACCATGTTCAACAATGCCTATTGAGATGCTTTAGGCAAGGCTTCAGAGGCCTTGCCTATCGTATCTATTTTTGGATGGCAATGATGGTCAAAATCTTTTCAGCTAGCAACTTCATTCATGAAACACACTTCCCTATGTTTATTGATCTCAGAGGTGGGCTATCAACAGCATCAATGGCCCAATCTCCCTTCTATTTCCAGTGTAAAATGAAGAAATATAGTATCTTACGGACTCAGATAGATAGCAGACCTCAATGGTCAAAAGTGTTGACATTCCAGTCCAACAACAGCCTTCCCAAATTAGTGTTACCATGTTGTATGATGTTATCATGCCATTCTCAGTGGCACCTTGCCATCAAATAATAATAAGAAAAAAATAGATTTTTAATACCTGGATATTTTAATTGTATTTATGATTTTGCTTTTTAAGGAATTACTTTCACTCTTTTTGTTCTGCTGCTGCTGTTTTCTTTTAAATTGTATATAAGCTTGGGACCTCAGAAATGTTAAGTGGATATTAAACAAATATTAAAAATTATATTAAATGAATGTAAATTTATTTTCATTTGTGTTCACAAGGTATCATTAACATTATAACACACATTTTTTTTATCATTCAAAATATTCAAAATGGTGTCAATAAAATGAAGACCCAGATATGCTGATTTTGTAAATTGCTTAGAGAGGAGTGTAAAGCACTATATAAGTCTATGTGCTATTGCTATTATATAGAAGTGTAAAGGGATGTAGATTCAATATGCATCAAACTGGCATCTGTAGTTCATATGAGGTAAACATTTGGTCTTAATTCATTTACATGTTGCTAGTAAAGAAATTCATTAGTCAGGGAAGCAGATGGATTTGCTGTTAGGTTGAAAGGTTTGTCCATGAGAACATGAGATGCTGTAGATGATGCAAGGAATAATTTCAGCTATTGATAAAAAAACAACATTGCTCTTTTAAATTAAAATGTCACATAACATGGAGATTTTGCCACAAAAATTCTCCTGTGATGGTAATTTCTATCATTAGGTCCTCAATTTGACAGCTCAGCTGGAGTAAACAATGTTAAACATAAAGATAATGAATTAGATTATGTTTGAAGATGTCTTAAGTGATTTGTACACAACTTTAACCTCCTTGGCTAGAATGACCAATGACTATGGAAGACTTTCCTCCTGTTAGTATCTTGAGCTCTCATTCTGATTAAAGGCCAAGATATTGAGATGTGCTATACAGTCCCTAGAAGAAATATAAATTCCTCTTCCTGAATTTTTACCATGTCTTCAGGCATTGACAATAATGAACCTTCATAGCACATATGTGAGTCATCTTTCAAGTTTGCCAAGAACAAGCCAAAGCAAATGCCAGAGTTCCCTTACTAAATTACTTTGGATCTGCCAAGGGTAGACATTGTATACCAGCCTACTGCAGCCATTGGCCAAGATTTCTGTTTGGCCCTCAATTAGTTGGATTCAACACATTATGCGCACTTTGCAGTTCATTGCTTCACCTCTGCCTTAAATTGAAATTTAACTTTATTTAAATACATTCTATGTATCCATCTCTAACATAACTCCACTGAACATCCCTACAAAAGAAACAAAATGCTAAAAGTTATTGGAATATCTCCCTTAAATACTGAACCAGTTAATAGATTCTGATCAGCTGTTTTGAGAATTTCTGTCTTCCTTTGGGCAAAAACTCAGCAGGACAACTTTAACTGGAAAGAGACCCTAAGAAGAGAAGGAATCAGCTGATGATGATGGATTCTGAATTATGTAATGTATAATATCAGTGTAGACAAAAGGGGAATGATTTGTACTTTAAAAGGAATAGAGTTGTTTTTGAAAGAACCTTGAAGCATTGGGAGTATAGTAAATTCTCCTAACATGCATTATTAGATTCTGCGAGGAATAGCTTTGCTGGCAAAATCCTCACAATTCCAATCTGACAATTTTTATTACCATATTGCATATTTATGTTGTTGTTCATTGTTATTTAACAGCTATCTGCAACGTAACTCTCAATGCAGCAAAACCTTAACTAGGTCCTTAGGAATACGTTTTTTTTTTTATTGTTATTAAAAATAGAGATGTTGTAAAATTTATATTCACATAGAATACAGACAATCTGGGAGAAAAAGGATTTAAACTCCTACCAAAACTAACAAACACAAAAAGAAAATCTTTCCTCAGTTTAGTTTTTTTTTTTAATTGAACTTGTTAATGCTCTCAGCAATAGTATTTTAAAAAGTCGGGAAGGCAAGGAAGAAAGCAGAAACCTCTAGCAAACTGCTTATTGAAATTAACTGCCTTTTAGAAGAAATAAAAATGACTAAGGCCCCAGGTAACATTCAGCCTGGGAACGATATGCTCTGGCTGTCACAGAAGACCAAGCAGCTTATCTGCCTGCGACTTAATTTTTATCACAAAGACAACATCACATTTGCCTAGAATTTGCATGACAAGCAGAAACTGAAATTTAGGAGCTTTATAACCATTTTTATAGGCTTTTTTTAAAAAAAAAAATCAGCAACATTTTTTGTAACAGCAGTCACGCATACTTCTAGCTTTCTGTTTCACTGGGACAAATCCAGACAAATCAGACTCTTTATATTGTAGCTGTCAAAAAGAAAGGGCTACCTTGTATCTAAAATTGTGTCATTGTGAAAAAAATATTTAGCATCCCTTCTCACTGACAATGATCCACAGGGCTTAAAACCCCAAATGTGTTGTTCTGAACACACAATTAACCCTTTGTAAGTTATAGGTGATGTCCTCAGTCTAGAAAGGCTGGAATTAATCTATATTGAACAGAGTAATGAAACATACATAAACTTTTATGTCATTTTTACTGTATAATGTCACATAAATTACAAAGTGTGCAGCCCATCAGTGTTGTAAGTTTCAACTGATACAAAAGAAAATGTCCAGGATGTTATTTGGTTGCACCTTTTCTGTTTATGTTATGCATCAGTTGCATCAGTTTGCAATGTCTTCCTCTATTCAGCTGAGCTCATGGTTCTGAAATGGCTGAACCACAAAACATCTGAAAGATGATTTCCTTCTATATGAGCCTGCCCATTTACTGAAATAGTAATAATGATAATGTATTAAAGTTGGATGTTGTCCTACTGCCAACAAATCTGGATGAATCAGAATAATCAAAACAAATTACAATAACACCAATACAGATAGTTCTCGACTTACAACAGTTCATTTAGTGACCGTTCAAAGTTACAAGGCTACTGAAAAAAGTTACTTATGACCATTTTTCACACTTACGACCATTGCAGCATCCCCATGGTCATGTAATCAAAATTCAGATGCTTTGCAATTGGCTCATATTTATGACAGTTGCCATGTCCTGGGCTCATGTGATCAGCTTTTGTGACCTTCTGAGAAGCATAGTCAATGGGGAAGCCAGATTCCCTCAACAACCATGTTACTAACTTAAGAACTATAGTGATTATTTAATAACTGCAGCAAGAAAGGTTGTACAATGGGGCAAAGCTCATTTAACAAATGTTTCACTTACCAATATATATTTTGGGCTGAATTGTGGACATAAGTCAAGGACTACCTGTAAAAGAAGACAAAGACAAAAAATGGAAAGACAAAAAAATGGAAAATTCCTGCTTTGTCCTCTCAAATATTAATGTACTCTATATGCTTTGAGAGTTCTTGTTTAGGTTTAAAAAGCAGTCCAGAAATGCTTTTGAAAGTCAGAACATTTCTATCATGGGTTCAACTGAACCCATTCTGCCTACCACAGAATGAATATCATGAGTACAAATGCCCCAGGAGGGATAGGTCATCTGACAAGTCCCATTGTTTTTTGCTGTACCTTTAACATGTTACTGTGGATGCCCCTGACTGCATCTGAGTGATTTTTCTCCCTCTGAATACAGTTTCAAGTCCTTGATCTTGAGCCACATTGACAATGAACAAAACCAGTTCAATTGGGAAGGAACAAAAAGTATTGGCCATTCCAACATCCACCATACACATGAATTTATTGAAACCTGGTATTCTATCAAAGGAGCAATTAACAACCATATTGGTTTAGATCCAGCATATGAATATATAAGAAACCAGACCATTTGAATTCAAAATTCAAATTCAAAATTCATTCAAATGACCAAACAAAAAGAGAACCAATCAGCTGCTCAGAATTTAAATATAGCTCCAAACAAACAACCAATCAATCACATGACCAACCTACCACATGGGCACAGAAGATATACGTATATAAGTTAAAGAGAAATAGGGCAAGAAAATTCTATTGGTGATGTTAGCTAGTCTGGTAACAACTCACAAAACTAAACAAGTAAGGGTTATTTGTATTATTGGTACCTATAGCATGGAAAAAAGTAATCCACTTAAATCCACTGAATATGGGCTGCATTTGTGTGCACATGGATTATAGTAGGTACCCTTGTAGCATTAATATATCAGTGAGGACAAAGTTGAGTATGGCATTTTGTCCAAAGCTTGGACAAGCTTACCAAGCATTTGCAGCCCATTCTATTAATCAAATTGGCTGGAGAAACAAATACCATCCCTCTGACTTTGGTACCATATGACAGAACTGCTCTTCTGGTTTGAAAAGTAATCCATGGAATCAAACAGGACACTTCATCTTGAACCTTGGACTTTTCTACATCTTCCAGCACATAAATAAGCCTAATCCCATATATCTTCTTTAATGCTGGCTTTGATTCCAGTTGTAATTTTTATTACATTAATTTTTAAACTTCTCTTTATTAAAAAGTAGAATAAATAAGAAATAAATTCACTAAACTCAGAAATAATTATGTTATTCCTAGATAATCACCATCCATTTTAAACAATAGTTGAGATGTAATTTTCCTTTGCTTCTTAATTAGGGCTCAGAAAAGGGTGAAAAAGTGTGGAAAAAAAATCCTTGTCTCTCTCTGAAAAATGGCCTATTACTTTCACCATCAGATCAGGTTTCCAAAGTCTGGTCTGCTGTAAAGAAAAGACCATGCCCTTCAAATTTTCTTATGGCTCACTATATCTGATTTATCTTACATTAGCTCCTGTTAATTTAACCATTCAGTGCAAGCTGTCAGTTGAGGTTCTTTTTGTCTAAAATCAGATCTCTAAGAAAAGATTTGGTAAGAAATGAAATCTTTGCTTCCCTTCTTCTTTTATTCCCTTCTTTAGTATCTCTGGGCTTTCTTCAAATTCCCTCTGCTATTGGTGGTGTCTGGGCAAGCCCTTCATGTCTGGAATGTACTTTAAGACAAAATTATCAGGGGAAGTGATCATTAGACAGCAGGTGGTAAAGAAATGTGGGTTTTATTTATCTTCTTCATTTCCATCACCAACTGGTATTCCCCCCACCCAATGTGCTGAGGCCATGTAAAGGCAGGCATCAATATCATTAAGCAAGGAAAGCTCTCATTCATGCAGCTGGAGTATGTATAAATTCTACACAGGTCGTTCTTCTTTAATAACCCTAGTTGAGCTTGGCAACTCCATCACTAAGTGAACATCATATGACTGTCCCACTTAGCGATGGCAATCCCAGCAGTCCCAGTTTTAGTCATTAAGTGACTTACCTGTGGTCATTAAGTCGGGCATCATGTGACTGCAGCTTGTGACCTTCTGCCAGCTTACAAATTGATTTTGCTTGTCAGAAGCTGGCTGAATAGGTTGCAAATGATGATCATGTGAATGTGAAGAAATGAACAACAGTTGCCAAGCTGTAATCATGTGAATATGGGGATCCTGCAAGAATAAGGACCAAGTCATAGGTCATTTTTTTCTTTAGCACCATCATAAGTTTGAACATTACTAAATGAATGTTGTTAAATGAGAAATACATTACCTATATTTTGTGATGTATTCTCCCAGTTAAGGTTAGTAGAGTTATATATTCTGAAATGCCATATTTACAAAGATCGGTTTGTATCTATAATAGTGGTGGCAAACCTTTTACTTACCGAATGCCGAAAAGTACATGATTTGCATGTGCCATCCAAACTTGTGTGCGGCTCCTCCATGTGTGCTGCATGTGCAACTGCACCATCTGCGCATGCATGCAGCTTTTGCATGTGCAATGCATGTATGCTGCATGCAGGCACTCACACACACATGAGCAAATGTGTGTGCATGCGCAGGAGAGCTCCGAAGACCAGCTGGCTTTCCTGCTGCTATCGCGGGCATACATAGCAGATGCCCGAAGACCAGCTGGGTCTCTGCAATTATTCATGCATGCATGTGCAATTGCATGTGCATGCTCAGCTGGACATAATTTGGCTGACAGCTTGTGTGCCCAGCAAGATGGTTCTGCATGCCACCTCTGGCACCCATGCCATAGGTTCGCCATCACAGATCTATAACATACAGTTTGAAAACATGAACATTTGTTATTAGGTGACAAAACATTGAAAAATAGTCCCATTTTTTTCCTCCTGTGGAAAAGGGTTATTTTTTCATGAAAGTTGCACAAATGGCCCTTCCTTATAAAATAGTTTGCATTGAGGATAAACCAAGCCTTGAAGAGCAAAATAGTAGCTTTCTTCAGTCAGAAACTAAATATATCAAATATTTCCTATGGAAGAATCCTCCAGCTGAAGGATCAAATGAATGTCACTTGCAATTGCAAAGTTTTAAAACAAAGGCATTGTGGGAATTCCAAGAGAAATTTTTAAACCAAATCCTTAACTAGGATTGTAGCTTGCGAAACAGAAGTACAAACTGATTTTTAACTTTTAAAAATAAAAGATATTCAAACATTATGACCAAGTAAGATCACTCCAAAATAAAACTGAAAAAAATATGTTTCAATGTGTATTCACTTCTAAATATTTTATTCATAAAGGAATATAGAAAAGATGCATTGGAAACAATTGTTTATTTAGTTAGATACATTAGAGTACAAATTACACCATACTGAAATTAGTTCTTCTTCAGGGTTATAGCATCAATATAAAGGAAGGTTATCCCAGCCCACATGAAAAATATAATGTAGGCTACTAGAGCATCTGAAATATAAAAAATAGATTTTTGCAGGGATAGGAAGAGAATCTGGTTAATATATGAGCAGAAAATCACCAGAAAATCCCCTTGGGGGAGTTATAGTGTGAATTAAAAAAATTATCCTTAACAAAAATAATGGCAAACTACTTTTAGGCTATTGCCAAGAAACCAACATGTGTATTTGTCACCAGTAGCTATCTTTGAATCAAGAGAATCAATTTAGTACAGTGGTTTTAAGGGATCAGGCTAGAAACCAGAAGTAAGATATGAAGCTTACTCAAGGTGATCTTGGGCCAGTCACTTTCTGACACTCTTAGAAAAGAAGCAATGACAAACCACTTCCTAAAACTTTGCCAAGGAAACTGCAAGGACTTGTCCAGGCAGTTGACAGACAGAAGTCAAAAACTGACTCAAAAAAAAATACGTCTTTTCATAAAAGAAATCAAATAAATGCAATTTTTGGTACATAAAATAAAGGGTGTTTCCCACCCTTACCATTCAAGTTCTATGGAAGCAGGTTGCTTGGATTTCATTCATTACATGTATTATTTCAGCCTATATTCTTTTTTTCTTTTTAAAGGAATGGTGTGGTAAGCTTTAATCAAAAACTGTTTCATATTCGAAATAATTCCAATGAAAACTAACTCCATAATGAAAAAAGAGCCATTTTGCCTCTTCTTTTATCCACAGCCAGTTTAGGATTCCAGCAGTGGTTTTGATAGTGACCAGGAGTAACTGTTTTGTATTGGGCATGAAACTTTTTAGTGATAGTTTTGGTAGTAGCATCAGCATCAGCAAACCCCATCTGCCTATAAACAAAATAACAGATCTGCCAGTATTCAGCTAATTGATAGAACACTCTTCCTCCTTTCATATGAATGAAGAGGACTGATGATCCCATAAACTGCAGGGAACAGCCTCAGGATAAATCCAACCATTATTATAAGCCTCAGCCAGTCAGATCTCCTATTTTTATTAATGTGCCAAGCTCACTTTCATTCAGGAATGGGCAATTCGTGGCCAAGCACCCACATGTGACCCTTTTAAACAGCCACTGGAACATTGTTTATGCTGCTATGAATAAATCTAGCTGAATGATTTAAATCTCTTTTGAGCATGAAAACTCATTAAACATGTTTTGGGTATTGCTTCATTGATTATTTTAATGTGGCATCATCTTCAACAATGGCCAGCATGGAACTTAAGCAATGCATAATTTAAAACCATGGCTCTCTCCACTCCATTTAGTAATTCTCTCATATTGACCGCATTGCTTTTTCTCATTTAAATTTTATCTACCTTGGCTCTTTATTTTCTCTACCAGCTTTCTTTTTAACCTATGCATGTTTCCATGAAAAACCAATTACATGGCTGGACACAATTAATGTGGACATGAAAATTATCCAGTTAGATAATCATCCAGTTGCTGTGTTTGATTGTTGAGCTGAAAAGCAGAGCCTGCTCCTGCAGGAAAATACTAGGGTGATGAAGAAGATGTTACTGGTATTATTAACATAGTTTGTTTTCTGTACATAACTTTGCAATGTTACCTATATAATGGGATAATTGAGTAATACCCTGCAAAGATGAACAATCAATAAATGTGCAGCATATATACACAAGGAGAAAGGGGGGAGAAGGAGGGAGGAGAGAGAGAGAGAGAGAGAGAAATTTCAACCTGTTAAAATAGCATGTTCTGTCTAAAAATTCAACATATCCAGACACATAGGAGTCAACTTGCCTGTTACAACTATCACCCTCATGACAGAACTTTCCACCCAAGGTTGGCAATGGTGCTACATGACTAGCCATGAACACAAAAGTAATTATGGCATCAACTGAAAATCTACAAACTTTCAACAGGTCATAACACTTTAAGCCAGTCTGAGTGGGGAGTATAATGTTGAGGAGAGGATTCAAGGAGCCAGGAGACAATTTCCTGAGTTTGGTTCAACTTTCTGAAATGGGACTTTTCATCTCAGTTATAAAACAAAAAGCTATTGGTGAAAGGCCAGACATCTAAAAACCACATCATAATGAGTTTGTGAAAGAAATAATATATGCCAAGTGTAGAGCTCAAGTTACTTCTGTTGTCACAACTCTCCACAGTTTTAGAAGTCCATTGCTCTGACTCCATCAGATATGAAAGCTTGTAAAAGATTTCAGGACACTGCAGCACACAAGCAGATTTTATCTTGCCTAAGGCTAGACTAGCTTAACTTTGGAATGCATAGTAAATCAAATGAGTGCAGGAGTTGGTTTAGTAAGTAATTTAAGAAGACAGTACACTCCCTCTCTTCCCCACTCCCTACCTGTCAAACTCATACTCAGACAAAGAATTGCTCTCACTCTTACCCCTCCCTTTTCTGAAAAAAATGTAAGATAGAAAGTAAAGTGAACACAAAAAAAGAATTTTTATTTTATGATTCCAGTGTGCATTCATACAAGTTGCCTTGCTTGGTTTCATGTTTGATTCTGCAAAGCACTGATCATCTCAGATATTTGGGTTGTTAGCTATGATCCAAAGGTACTTTTCTATCAACAAAAAAAAACTTCTTACAGAAAGTGAAGTTTTGATGTATTGGAACATAGGACTGAAATACAGAAATGTTCTTTATTTACATGTTGTAGGAAGAAAGTAGTCTATGACAGCCCAAAATCAGAAGGAATCTGGATGATATCATCTGCAGTCCATGAAAAGTTATCCCTTTTAATGAAAAGCATTAGAAAAGATGCAACCAGAGTCTTTCTGATATTCTACCTATCAAGCTATTTCCAGTTTGTGTCATTTGTAAGACCATTCCATCCTATTAGCACATTAATGTGTATTGTTATATTGTATGAAAGTAGGAATGTTAAATTGCATTATAGAAATATATGTCCAAGCATATTTTATGACAAAGTATTTATACTTAAACATACTTTTCTTGCACCAAACACTGCATCAGAATATTCAGAAAAGTGCTGCATTTTAATGTGTATTATTTTGTAGTTGTGAAGGCACAAAAACAGATAATTTGCTATTCATATATGCAAAGACTGAATTGTCTAAGCATGTCTAATATGAAGTTCTTGAGAAAACTAAAGACCAAGTAAAATATAAACCACTCACATTACTATAATAAAAAATAGCATATGAATGTGCATAACATATACCTTTGCTAATTTTAGATGTATAGAGTTAAATATAGACAGATTTCATACAATATATAGTGAAATACAATTAATTGTTTATAATAAGATTAATGATCACTGAGTATGCCTGCTGGGTTTCTTGTCTAAAAAATGGTTGACAATTATATCAGAAATGGTAACTTTGATTACCATTTCCTAAAACTATTTGTACCTAGACAACACACTATTTAATTGAAATTGAATTTTTTTGTTATAAAATAAA
>JANHFJ010006956.1:9255-26419 GCA_032468195.1 Cerberus rynchops | reverse complement strand
TAATAATAATAATAATAATAATAATAATAATAATAATAATAATAATAATAATAATAATAATAATAATAATAATTTCATTTTTCCATACTCTAAAAAATATCTCATCATGAAAAGAATCAGAAATACCAAGCAGCTGAAGTAAAATTATGGAAGAAGGAGAGTTTCATTAAAATGTGTTTGATTTTCTATAGAAAGATGAATAATATACAGTATGTTAGTATATGCAATGCAGTTTATATGTATTATCTTAGTGATCTTACAAAGCCCTCTGTACTATTTTCTTTAAATGGATGATGAAAGATAGAGGTTGACAGAATGACTTACTTCAAGCCAACTACTGAGCTCATGTCTGAGGTTAGGTTTAAACTGGAAACCAAACATCTACCAACATTTCTCATCTGATACCATCAGACTGTTTTGTGAATTTGGAAGACCCTGTCTTTTTAGCTACAGCATAAAGTACTAGAGAAATATATTCCATTTTCCTTATTCAAGACTTTTGGTGGCAATACTGATGAATCCCATATTGTATGTCAATGTCCCCAGCAGATTAGAGATGCTATATTATGTAGGGCAGATTAAAATCAGTTATTAATTCAAAGCCTAATTCTCAAAAGTTTGAATTAGCAAAAGTGAGTTGCAAATGAAGGCATCTTCTTTGTACTCCATGCTCCTTTTTACCATTATCTTTTTACACCAAGTTGAAAGGTCATTTTTTACTGGTCATCATAACCTTCAAGTGATAGACAGTTACCTCACTCACTGCACATAAGAACTGAAGCTTCAGGCCCCTGTCAACTTCTGGCAAAGATAAACTGTGGAATGTACTTATGATAGATGTCAGGATAAGAGTGTTCCCTTGTTGACTTCTTTCTATCAGCAAAGACTGTAGAATTTTCAATAACAGTGTTGTGATAGCTGGTCCCTTCAGTTCCTCAAGCTTTCAAGAAGCTTGTTTGTCAGCTTTTAGCAGAATGTTTGCTATCTGGTTTACCTGATGCCCTGTAACACTAACTAAGTTTAGCTAGTCTTCCAGTGTCACAGGAGTTGGTAACAGACAAGTGTTGATACATAAATAAGCACATGAATAAATAATTTAAAAGCACAGTTAAGATCTAAGTAGTCAAGTGGTTCAATCAAAAATCCACCCATGTATTGATATATTTATGTGTTTATTATTTACAAATATTATTTACAAATATTTCAAAACTCATAACTAACTAGTAACTTCATTAGACAATATGATACCAACAGGGCACAGATCATGAACTTTTTAGAGCTCTCCATTACACACAATATTACCAAAAACTGGAGCTCAGGAAAACCAAAAACTCATAGAATACGGTAAATGTTATATGTATGAAGCCATGATACCTGCCCTTCAAATCAGTCCCAAAATGGGGCCTTTGTACAAAACATTATAGCAATGTAAAGAGAAAAACTGCTTGTCCTACCACCACCACCTCAAAATTTATCAAAAGACACTTCAAAGAAGCTGATTACCAAGAAAAGAAATTTAGTCTCCAAGCTGGAGCAAAGACCATTTTTGTGACTCAGAGATTTTTTTTTGTGACTCATCAATGACTATGATTTTCAGGAGACAGAAAATTGCACTCAGGATTAAGCACAGCAAGTTTTATCCAAGCCCATCCCATTCATATATTTCATGTTTCCTTGCTACCCCTTTATAATTTGAATATTGCTCCAGCAACTGCTATGAGAATGTGTTCTGTAAAGGTAAAACAATATTTCTAACTCCAAAGTACAAATTACAGCAATAAACATCCATATGTTGGCCAGATAATTGGTTTGTGACCAAACCAGATTTTTTTTATTTGGCCTTTCACTTTACCTTCACTGATATCCTATTTTCTCTAAGTGCCTTCTTTGGTACTCTTCAATTAAGTCTCAACTGGTGCATCTAAAGCAATATAAGGTTATATTTTATATGATAATAAATACACAGTTTTGTATTTGAATTAAGAAGATCAGATCAGAAATAAATATCATCAGGGATATCATGAAGAACTATCAACACTGCAAATTTATGATATATTCTTTTTGTCCCACCTCATGCCATAAATGTATAAACTCAATCTGAATTAAAGAAAAGACACCTTCCTGCAATTCCTAGATGAGAAACTACAAGCTTCCTTTGCAGATTTTTAGAAGGATTTCTTCAGGAGTTATTCTTCTGTGTGTTTGGTTTTACTTAGGATGAGATAAAGTATAGAGAAAAAAATGAGTCTGGGTTTCACATATGCAGAGGTATACCTGGAGGGTGAGGTTTTGAATGGGTGGAACCAAGTGGCACATTTTCATTCCCTATTGGCTGGCTTATTTAGGTAACTGGAAACCTCCTGATGCATAATACAAATAAAGACTGAAACTGATGGACACCACCTTAAATGGACAGATATTTACTTCTTTGTGCTAGTTATATTGGTTTTTAATCCTTTAAATGTTATAGTTTGTTTATTTTTTTAGCATTCAATGCTTCATTTTCATTCTTCATTTTCTCCAGTTATACCAAGACTTTTTGAATAAGGTTTTTTTCTGTTCTGTTCTTAATTTTGAAGTTTTAAAAATGTGATTTCTATCTTTTTTATGAATGAATGTGAGTGTACATGTGTGCGTTTGTTGGCTTATTAGTAAACTGGTGTACTTCAAACTGGAATTCTGTATAACTGATTGAAAGACAGGTAAGTAAATAGCATTGTTACCTTGCCTTTTATCTTATGATACCAAAGTTTGGTGACAGCAGTGAGGAAAGGGTTGAGAGTTATGTTACAGCACATACTTAATTAGAAAGAAATCCATGTTAAAAGGGGCTTTGCCAAGTAAACACATACAGGGAAAATATTTCAGGAGAAAAAATGCACATAAACAGTTGTTTATGTTTAATGTTATTGTGATCATCTAGATGTACAATTCCATGATCAGTTTCTAAAAATCAAGATCACATAGAGTGCCAATTAATCCTATTTCTGCAATGTTGAGTTTCTATTTTTTTATTAGCACTTACAAAATAGTTTCTGTAAAGCCTTTCTGTTTATTTAGGATCTTATGAGTGGGAGAGAGATTTCTGCAAATTCTGTTATTTGAAGAACCACATTAAAATCAAGTTGTTTGTTTAATACTAAGGATTCTGTAGAATAATGTTGACTGTGATAAAGAAACTTGAACCAAATTAGGTGGCTTACTGATGCTCCTTCCTTAAAAAAGAACCTATAACAGTTTGATTTGATTTGCAAAATATTTTGAATGTGATCTTACAAAGATATTACTTTAAGTGCATATTGAAATGAGTTGCAGATTTGGATAAAATCAGGGGCAGATAAATGGGAAATATTGGGACAGTAACACCTAAGTTATTCCCATACCTGTTATGAAAAAGAAAAGAAAAGACCTGTCCCAAATTCATAAGAAATATGTAAAAGGTTAGGAACTTGAACTTTCACTTAATTGCTTAAAAAACAAACTAGTAAATATTTCAAATATTGAGCATTATTGAGCAAATTGTAACATTTAAAATAAATCAATGAAGAACAAAACTCATGAGCAACTAAACCACAAGCGGATTAGAACATTTTTTTATTCTAATAGCTTATGTATTTGGTGTTTGGAGACATGAAGGAAAAAGAGGTCATGGTAGCTTTACCTGCTGTTCCAATCTCAGACTTCCATATTTTTAAATGGCTTTTTTTTTACTTGGAGGCCTATATCTCTAGATTTAGAAATGCAAGAATATATTTTCACATGAGAGTTCATGCATGTTTGAGCTTATGAAAACAGTATACTTTTTAATACCAATGTAATCTTTTCAAAATTGGAGATGGGATACAGGGAGTTTTGACAGCCCTTTTTATGAATTCATTTCTGCACAATTCCACTAATGTCCAGCTATGCTATCTGATAATTTTAACATGCTTTTAAAAATTGCTTCTTTCTCCATAAAATATTCTTTTATGAAGTATTGAGCTTACTGGATATCTAAAATTAGACCAGCAGAAGTCATCAGTTTTTAATTTACAGGTTCAGTTTATTCTTCCAATCTCTTTCTCTCTCTAAAATAATTAGTGTTCATATGTCAGAGATGGTGAGTTAGCAATCTCTACACTAAGAAGTAAGTAGGATTAGATTATCTCTAACATTTCTTTCAACCCTTATATTCTGTGACTTTATAGAATATAGTGCTTTATTATAATGGCATTTTTAAAGTCACAAATTCCTATCCCATAGAATTTGAAAACTGATTAAAAGCCTGTCAAATAATTGTTTTGGAGTCTCCCTTTACAAAATCTCTTAGACCAAAAAATGACTTGCCAACTTAACAAATGCCTGGTTCTAAGCAATAGTTAGTTAGTTAGTTAGTTAGTTAGTTAGTTAGTTAGTTAGTTAGTTAGTTAGTTTTATTCACTTATCAAATTTTATTGCACATCTTGCAGTTGAGGCAACTCTGTGTAGCAAATATTTAAGTATACTTTTCAGTAACCCCTTAAATAGAACTTTTTAAAAATGAGCTCCTTATTGCAATATTGTTTTTTGATCCATGATCATTTAGACTCTGCCTGGAATAGAGAGATTTAAAATCATCCTTGTGTTTTTCTGTGGAAGATACATGCATCTAAGAAATCTGGGTTTAGAAAGAGTTAATAATCTGGGAAGAAAACTGAAAATCAAGGAAAAGAGCACACCCAAAACCAGTAAGGACATGTCTAATGAAAAGGTATTACAAAGAATTCATGTTAGCAGTGAAGAATTTCAACAGGCAGCTCTCTGCTTAGTCCTTTTGTTCTTAAGCAGCTCCTAAAAATGTCCTGACAAGTCTTGACATCTCCAAGGGAGAGGCCTCCCAAAAGCAGGTTTGTACTCTGAAAAAGGCTCCTGGCAGTTTGAACTGTATGGGAGGGTGGAGGGACTCAATCCAATTAATTTAAATGTAGTGATTTTTTTTTAAGTCAAGTTTTATCCATGCTTTATCCTGTTTTTTCCCAACAAGGATTTAGGTGCCAATTTCTTAAGGATTTTTTGTGCAGCAATTTAACCTTTTAAGAAGAAATTTGGATTTGAATGTATTTCAAAGGCCTCAAATGTATGACTGCCACTATATTAACTTTCCAATATTGCTTTCTTCCAAAGTTCTGTCTGTGTACTTGGAAGTAAAGCTCATTAAATTCAATGAAGCATGCATAGGACAAAAAAAAAATACATTTGCTTAAAGTTTAGGGGAAAGAATATGTGTTCTGGATCAAGTTATGATGACCTAAAGAAATATTTTAGTTAACTGTATAGCATTTCCTATGTGTAACTGATCTTTTTAAAAAGGATTTCAATATTTCAAGCCATACTACAGATAAAAGTCTCTACACAATCACTGACATACCTTCTTAGAGGTAAGAATAAATATACACACACGTGGATGACTGGGAGTTTGAAAAGATGACTTAAAGCATCCATACGCATCCTTTCTATGTGAAGTGGAAATAATTCTTTTTCACTGTGATTTTTTCAGTGGGATGTTTTCTTAATTCATTTTTCATGCACTTTTGTTCCATTCTTCTTTGCTTTGTGATACTCAGAAAATCAATGTCAGTTGATGGAAATGTTGAATAGCGTTTGAGAATGAATGTTAAATAAAAGTTTCCATGATCCAGTCATCGCTGTGAAATAAAGCAAGCTCATTTTTCCACAAAGGGTGAAAATTATGATGTGCTTTCTTTCAAATTATTATGTCAACTTTATACTATGAATGCTTCAACTCTGCCTGTGATAACTATTTGAAAGCCTCTGCTCATTCCTAGACACTGATTTTTTTTTTCCTTCTAAGGGAATGATAGCCATATTTGTAACTGTATTCCTACAGGCTCTAATACAGCCTTTGTCAATCTATGGCAATGCTCTTTCTCTAAATTACAAGAATTGTAATCCAAACATATGCAAACACAAGATTGGAGACAACTGTTTCAGCATAATGGCTGCTCTGTCATTATTGCATTCTTTGGACAAATCCACAGAATAAAACCAACCAATATCTCAAAGTAATAAGCTTCCTGCCACATGTTATACTAAATTAGTCTTCCAGCAACAATAAGGTATTTGTTGATTTTTTTAAAAAATGTATCCTTCAGAACTCTGTTCAAACTATTTTAGTTGCTTTGAGTTGTTTGGGGAACAGCGTGAATAGTGCAATTGTATCAGTATCCAATATTTTGGCAGCTTTTCAAACACAGCATCAGTACTAATTATACTTTGGACTGCTTTAATGAACTGGTGGCCCTATGGGTCTCTAGGTGGCACAATAGGATGTGAAAAATAGAAATATCTGAATTCATTGTGAAGAAAATTTCCAGCAAGATTGTAAAGAACCAATTCATTTGATTAGAACACATTTATATCAAAAATCTTTAAAATCCATTTGTGATTTTTTTTTTAATTATCATGAAGGTCCCTGATTGGTGAATAAAATAAGATCCAGAAAATTATGTTGCAGTGAGTAAGAAATTAATTTGATTTCTCGGATTTCTCAGATATAACTTCATAAGCTTTAACTATATAAATAACATACAAACAATAGTGTATAAATCATTTTTCAGCTGCAATCCTAAAAAAGAGATTACTTAAGAGTAAATTTCTGATTAACTTCTGAATACAGAATTACGTGGTTAGTATTTTAGAATTTCTTGTTCCTGACAGCAGTGTGATGCAAGGATAAAACTAATAAACGTTATGGAAAGAGGAGGAATTCAGACTTGATTCCCTTGAGTTTGAATAAAGAAGATGGAATAGTGATAGATTTAAAAAAAGTGCAAGTACTCTAATTTCAAAGTATACCCAGCATATCTGTTCATAAAAATTCTTAGAAAATTGTTCCTTAAATTTTTTAAAATGTTTTTCATCTGAACTTCTCATCTTTTATCTGCTTTCTTTTGTATATTCCTGACATGTTCTAGTTGACAAGTTTTTCCACGCACTTAAAGAATGTTCCATGCATTCTGTTGTCCTTCATTCCACCGGAGTCTGTCTCATACCTAATCAGATTTCAGTGGCATGAAGTACATGAGACATGGAGTTGAATCAGCTAAGCCTTCATTCTGATTCCAGTGAGGGAAAAATATAAAGCACTTTATAGAAGAAACATGGAGAGGCCCAGCTGAAACTGTGCAAGCTGGGTAAATGATCCTGAACAAAAGAATTACAGGGAATTTCAATATCCTACTTGTGCATAGAAATTATTTGGAAAGAACTATTTCAGAAGCTGGCTTATCTGCTAATATGAAAAATCTATTTTTTTTAACAAAAATCAATTTAAAAATCCATATAAGAGTGTAAGCTACTTCCCTGAGACTTTAAAATACCTTATTAGGAGAAAATTACATCGTAATTTTTTTTGGGTGGGAGGTTGTCTGAAGTTATTTTCTTTTAAATTGTCCATGATAATTGAGCTTCTTTTCATGTTCTCACCACACCCTGGATTTGTATAAGCAGCTTCGTGTTTTCAATACACAAGCAAGTAGGCACCTGTTTCATACCTTGCTTTAATGCCTTCATCTGCCTTGCAAAACTCCATTCAAATATCAGGCCCATTTATTCTGTAATAAAGCAAAGCTAAATACATTTTACATTGAAGGATGCCTCAGAGTTTTTCAGGTGACATTCAGAGCATATAATTCCAGATGTCAGTGTAAATTCAGTAGAGGTTAATGCAGTTAAATATATTTAACAATTAAAATTGTTGCATCACTCTCTAATCATTTGACAGGTGCAATTGCTTTTTATATCTTTCATCTCTCTGAGACATGGACTGACAAACTTCAAACTGCACAAGATAATACCTTTCCAATGTCAGTGTGAATTATTTGCTGTGATAGATTTACTGCCATGTCCCCAAAAGTTATAGACCTATCTTATTTTCTCCCATTTCCGAGTCTTGATTTTATATTTCAAATGGTTTCAAAATGCTTCCAAGTCTGCAGCTTTGTGATATTCCTCAGAATCTAAACATCTGTGATTGTCATTTGGCAGGCACAAGTTTTAAGATAATCAAAATATTTTGGTTAGTTTATTGATTGAATTGCTACATTATTGAATTAATATCTCACATAAAAAGCCATAGCAAAACGATTATGTGTCTGTCCTAAATGTCATTCACTTTCTAAATGCCATGGTTCTTCAAAAGGACATGGCTACAATTCTCAGCTAATATTAAAATTTGTGCAACATTTAGAATTTTAAAATGTAAAGATATTCCATCACATTGAGCTTAATTCTGGTGATGACATGAACATGTCTTTAGTTTTTTGGGAGCAAAACATTGCAGTGAATATCTCTGCTTCCTCCTCCTAGCAACCTGCTTAGATTTTTTAAAGTTCAGCCAAGGTTACAGAAATTAAACATAAATGCATATAAAAGCAAATATTGCTTTTTATGTTTTACATACATATTTTATAGGACATAGTTTTCCTTCATGGTATCTCAAAGCAGGCAATAGAAGTATATCAAGTTGACCTTGTAACTGATTTCTGCTAAGGATTAATGAAAAGTTTAATCAAAATAATATAGCAATGCTTTGGCTTTTGATATGCATTTTACTGAAACAACAAAGATCTAAGAACTAAGCAGAAACAGAGAAACAGCACAGCATAACAAATTCTATAATTACTGTCCAGTAATTCTGCCTTGGATCTCTATTCCCATCAGTTAGCACCAGATAGTATTTAAGTAAGAATTTGTGCACAGAATATAAATATTAAGACACATTAAAGATAAAATCTTCTTTTCCCCAGTTGCAAAACCAGAAAAGAGGGAAAATTAAATTTGTTGTCAATTCAGAATCCAGACTCATTTTAAATCTGACAAAAGCAATAAATCAGTTCATTTAGTAATGTTTTGCATTGGTAAAACCTATATGTTATGCCACTCAACAATGATTTAGCTTGATCAATGTTTCCTCCAGACAATGTCTGAAATAAATATTTCCCTGAAGACTCTGATTTAAAACAGTTATCTGGCACTTTACCTGGCATAAGGGAAATATATAACATTCTATCCAGATAGCAATAGCAACAGCAATATCACTTAGACTTATACCACTTTATAGTGCTTTCCAGCCCTCTCTAAGTGGTTTACAGAATCAGCATATTGTCCCCAACAATCTGGGTCCTCCAGAAGTATTTCTGGAGTACTTGTGAGCAACCTGAAGCATCCCAAATTTTTTTTTTTTTTTTTTGCCGCCTACAAACCCCTCCTAGACTCACTCCTGAATTTTGCTTTCCTTACATTTTGAGACAGGAAAGACAAGAAAATTGCTATGCAACTCCAAAATAACCTAATAAACAACAGAGATTCTCCCAGAAATAGAAAAAAGCCAGCCCAAGTCAAATATGTGATGTGACTTCACCCATTTGGCAAAATCTTTTCTACTTTCTACATTTCTCAGTTGTCCCCCAGTTACTGAGTTGTCCTCAGCTGTCCTCAGGTATAACATTGAGCACAAGAAATGTTACCCACCCACTTGGTCCAGAGAATTGTACGTAAGATTTCAATTGTCTGTTTTTTGAAAAAAAAAATCCCCTGAGGAATTAATTAGAGGCCGGTGAACTCTACAATCATCTAGATAGCTCACAACTTCAAAGGAAAACCAAGTCTCTAACAAAACCAAATAAAAAGAGATTAAGAAAAAGCAATATATTATTTAAAAATATATATCCTGTTTTAAAAGTAAAAATGAGGACTGACAGATCAGACTGCAAAAATAAAAAATGATCATAAGCTGCCATTTACTGCTTGTCTGAATTTTTGCTGCCCATATGTGGTATCACAGTCAATATTTTCCACTAATTTTACAAAAATAAACCTGTTCAAGAACATTAAAGAATTTCAGTAGATTTTCAGAAAAATACTTGCAGAGGAGAGTTTCTCTATTTGGTTCATGTTCCTTTTTTGCTTGCCACTAATGATAAAATTCCAAGCAGTTTTTGCCTGCTGCAAAAACTGGATATATATCAAATTGTTTATTTATAATGGCCGATAGACTGGAGAGTACTACAGTGCATAATGAGTACTAAAATGCATAAAGCTAAAATGATTAATAAAAATTGAAATTAGACATAAAATGCAATAAAATTACATTAAAATAAATCAATATAGTAGCACTAAGACACAGAACTGTGGCAATCACCAAAATATATACTGATCTTCAGTTGTAGGTTGGATAGAGGGCAAATAAAATGGCACAAAATCAAGCAACTGGGAAAGATATGGGAAGATCTTGGTCAAATAGAAGAAGGGTGATGGAATGTGTACAACTGGAGATGGAGTGGAGAAGAATCTCGACAAAAGCACAGATATTTCCCAGAGTGGAGGCAGCACATTCCAGAGAAACACAAAATAAGAGACTTCACAGTCCTGAGCTGCATGGGTGAAGGAGGAAGTTCAGGGAAGCCACAGCCTAGAATCTCCCAGGATATATAGCATTAGCATTTAGACTTATATACTGCTTCACAGTACTTTATAGCCCTCTCTCTAAAGCAGCTTACAGAGTCAGCATATTGCCCCCAACAATCCGGCTCCTCATTTTACCAACCTCAAAAGGATGGAAGGCTGAGTCAACCTTGAGCAGATCAGAATCAAACTTCTGGCAGTCGGCAGAATTAGCCTGCAGTACTGCATTCTAACCACTGTGCCATTACAGCTTTATCTCTGAGGTTAGAACAGTGTTTCCCAATCTTGGCAAATTGAAACTGAGTGGACCTCACCTCCCAGAATTCTCAGTAAAGGCTATGCTGGCTGTGGAATTCTGGGAGTTGAAGTCCATCTACCTGGAAAGTCCGTCTACCTGGAAATGACCCGGTTGGGAAATATTGAATTAGAAGGTTATAGTTTTAGTCTGATGAGATTCTGTCTATTAGGTGTAAGCAAATAAACAACCAGACTCAGCTGGATTCGATGTCTGAGCTTGGGCCTGATCAGAAGTGATAGATAAGCTCTGTACTCTCCACCAGTGTACTTCTTTAAGATGAGATAGATAAACATCATCCCTATATTCCTTTTAAAGAGAACAACAAAGGAATAAGTGGCTTAAGAGTTGAACGGTCATTTCTGGCACTTGTCTTCGACTTGTGACCACAATGGAACCCCAGATTTCCTTTGCTAAGCAAGACAGTTATCAACTGAATTTTGCCCCATTTTATGACCTTTCTGGCCACTCTTGTTAAGTGCATCACTGCAGTTGTCAGGTTAGTAACAGGTTTGTTAAGTGAACCTGGCTTGCCAATTGAGTTTGATTATCAGAAGGTTACAAAAGGTGATCACATGATTCCAGGACACTGCAACTGTCATAAATATAAGTCAGTTGTCAAGCATCCTAATTTTGATCAAGTGTCACCTTTATCAGTGTGGTTACCAGTGTCATCGTAACTTCGAACAGCTGCTAAACAAATAGTTGTAAGTTGAGGACTATTTGTACAGTATAAGGGGCTGGAGAGGACTACAGAGTGCACCCAACCTAGACAGCATTTCAGGTTTAGAATAACGGAGAGAGAAAAGGATAGCACAAGCCCATTTGTGAAAAATCTATGAACAATGAGGTTAGATGTTAAGCTTAGACTTGTTTAAAATATGTTGCTTAAGATGACTCCTGGCACATTGAGACTATAATGGGCAGAGACTTTCCAAAGAGAGAGAGAGAGACAGAGAGAGAGAAAAAGACTTAAGGATTAGAGTTTGCTGTGAGCTCTTGTTAGCCAAATTGATTTTAAACAGTGTCTGAGAACCAGCAGAGCCAGACTCACAGGAGAACAGAAAAAAAACAAATTTTAACCAGAAATTAAGGAGATAGAACTAGGCTCTGGCACCCGCAGAAATCAAACCTATCTCTAACCATAAAACAGCATTCTTGGTGCATCTTGGAACTGCAAGTCTAGCTCTCAAAAATTTGGACTGGACAACTTCCAGGCATTAAACTTTGTAAAAAATGCAGACCAGAACATGATAAAGCAGCTGAGAAACAACCCTAGCAATAAAATCCATGCAGGAATAAAATGTGCCCTCTTTGAGTGGAAGAATCATAAGACAGCTGTGGAGCTACATTGGGCAACACTTGCCTGATAAGAAAAATGTGTGTTTCAAGATAAGGAAGTTTGCAATTGCACCCCAAGATATTTATAAGTACATTCCTGCTGTTTTAGGGTCCTGTTAATTTGCCATTTATGCATTCCACTGTTGTGTTCTGCAAAGACCAGCACTTTCATTGTTTGATCATTTACTTACAAGTTGTTCTTTTAGGCAAAAGGAAGCCAATGTCTTCAATGCCCTTCTTATTCCCACCCAGGAGACAGACAAAATTACTATATCATCTGCATACAGCAAGGCTCAAATTGAACAATTTGCTAACATTCAAACATATATTAATGACTGTTGCACCAACTGACTGCAGATAAATTTGCTTGGGGGAATGATCTTCAGGATTTTATTAATGAACAACTCTGTGACGTGAACATTGCAAAGATAAAACCATGTGGAAATCTATTTGAAAATATCCTTGAGATTATGGGTTTGGTACATATGCATATGCAAATGAGTGATACAGGGAAACTAACTGGGAGGGGAGACTTACTGGGGGGCAAAAAGCTTTTGATGGTCCAAAATGGACAAAGAACCCATCAAACATGGGTCAGAAACTACTAGTTTTAGTAAGTTGTTATATTAACGTGTGCCACAAAGACTTATAACTCTGTTATGCAAAAACTGCTCAAGTGTTTGGAGACATTTAACATCCCTTTTCTTGCTTTGAAATTGGAAAGGAAGAGAAGAGTCTCTTTTTCCAAGAGACAGGATTGACACAGATGACCCAGGTTAGAAATTGCAAGACCAGGTTCTACCCTAGGCACAAGTCAACCGGATTTTGACTTTCCATCTTAGGCACAAAGTTCTGGTTCTACCTTAAGCACAAAGTTAACTGGCCAGTCACTCTCTCTCAGCTCTAGGAAGGAGCTAAGGGCAAATCATTAAAAAAAAATGGAGGGACTAGTCCTGGTAGATACCATAAGTCAAGACATCAAGACTAACTCAAAGATATGCGCCCACACAAATAAACACACATACATTTTTTTTTTAAAAAAGCATTTCTTTTGGCCATTCCTCAGTCTTACGAAATAGCAACTGGTTTTGCTCCATTCCATTCTACTAACTCTTCTTAATCTACAGCAAGGAAAGAACATTTCAGAAACTGGCATATGCTTTAAAAAAAAAACGAAACAAACAAACAAACAAACAAACAAACCTGAAAGTCAGTTTTGGGCTAGTGATTAAGCTGCTAGCCCAAAAACCAGGAGATGGTGAGCTCTAGTTCCAGATTAAACATGAAAAAAAAATAGCTGGGTGACTTTGGGCCAGATACTCTCTTTCAGTCCAGTTTACCTCTTAGAATTGTTGTTGTTGTGAAAAAGAAGAAGTATGGGTACATTCACCACCTTGACTTGTACATGAAGAAAAAGCTGGGCTAAAAGTCTAAAAAAAATATCTGTGTATTTTGCCCACTTCTGAATGGCTCTGGTTGATCAACAAGTAAATACAAACCTTTTTTTAAAAAAAACGCAACCAGCATAAAAAAAAGTTTAACGTGCTAGATAAAATTAGACATTTTTAAGCTCATACTGGACTGTATTGAGAACAGGGCTAGCCTCAACCTCAACAGTGACTTGTTCCACAATACATGATGTAAAATATACTATATCTGGAGGTGGGGTAAAGCTTTTAGAGCAAGGATACGACTATCTGGGATTACACAATCTTGTAAATAATTTGAGTTTAAGCCATGTAGGACATTGTACAACAGAGAGAACACCCTAATGTGAGTTGGTAAGGTTCCCGACAACCAGCTGCTTTAACATACTGTGGGTATGATGTACCACCTCTGGGAAGTACAAATTAAAGTCACACTCTAACAGTTGGGCAATTTCTAACAATTTCTAGGTCACCTTCAAGGGCTGCCTCCTGAAGAGCACATAGCATTAGGCAATAGTGAGGTTATCATTACATTGCCACTGAAGCCAAGTCTCTGTCCTCCAGTTCCAACTGAAAACTGAATTATCAGCCAAAGCTAGTAAGAGGCCTCGTCTGGCACAGTTATCAAGGGATTGTCTGTTATCATTGCTGCATCCAGGAAAAGGCATTTCTTACTCCTTAAGAAACAATTCAACCCCATCTGAAAGAGGAATATTTGTTGAAACCTGAAATCCAACCTTGGGTTTCAGGCACAATTCTGTCTTATTAAAATTCAGTTTCGGCTTCTCTTCCCCAATCTAGTTTTTAGAGTTTGGAGATACACAGAGGCACTAAAGATATTGAGTCCTGAGCTCACAGGAATGAGAAGCAAGGCTGAACATCATTAGTGGACTGTTGGCAGCTAGGTCTGAGCTCACATACAATGCAGAGCATGAACAGGAGTACCAGAGGTTAATTGCTCCTATTGCTCCTAGCTTGGTCTTCCTACTGCTCTGATTAAGATGAGGTTTGGGATTTTCCTCATGGAATGAGGGTGAGAGAATCACAAAACAGAAGATAGTGGTGAGAAAACACACATGTACTTCAGTGAATTTTTGTTCCTGCAAATGAAGCATACATGAGCTTGGCTAGATATTAATCAAGAAGATCCTGATGGATCTTGCGGTTAAAGTTTTGTCAATGTTCATTGATCAGACATTTTCATACTAATCATATCATGTATTATTCAGAGGGTGAGCAAGCCAGAACTTGCATAAAGAGTAGCTTGTGCGGAGCTACATTATTTACCTTACTAATTTAAATTGCAGTCTGGCATTTCCAATATCATATTCTTTGCCACAGCAAACCCCCCCCCCACTTTTTTTTTTTTTTTTTTGCTGAGGCATAAAATGACTTCACAAGGTTGTGGAATGGACTGCAGCTAGAGGACAGCTGCTCTGTTGAAATCCTGCTGGCAACTAGGAGCTGAGTGCCACGTTAGAAGTAACCTTAAAGATAACTCAGATGCTGGCATGCCACAAGACTTAGTCAATAAGAACTGATTGATCACCAACTGACAATTTTAATTAGCATATCTGCTTTGCACAGTGTTAAAAAGTATTTCGGAACAAATTTCAGCTGTTTCTTAAATGAATGCTGTAGGAAAAAGTGCATCCATAACAAGTTGTACTGACATCCAAATGACGATACGATTGTAAATCAGCCCTTGCATCACAACATCTGATAGAAGCAAAATAGTTGCTTAATTTGCTTCATGATGTTAGTATTTGTATGAGCTGAGCCCAAGGGAGGCATTAAATATGTCATAAGTCACAAGTCCCATGAGAGATCTAAGTCTAGCCCACCTTGAATGCCTCTCTTATCTCCCGCTCATTTTCCTTGACCGCTAGTTGGTCAGGTTCTTGTAGAGAACTTAAGCTTTCAACAAATCTTTATACTCGTTTGAACTGCCTGAATCTCCTTATTTCCCCAGAGCTTGACAGTAGTTTTTTCTTGAGTTATGTTCATCATTTGTCACTTTTGCACCCTGTTTGGGTACCTAAATGGAAAACATCCATGTTTCTAGTTTACAGAATTGACAGTTATCTCAGTGAAATAGTTGGGCTATTTGCTTTATCATTATTATAATCATCATCATCAATTTTGGGGCAACATTTTATGTTTTTAATGTGAAATATGTGTTGTTTATTTTCAAGAAAGAACAGAGAATGGTCAAGTAGTCAGAAGAGAAATGATTGTCCATTTATACATTGGAAGAATAATTATACAATAAATATTTTACTGAGTAACTGAACTGATGCATTATGCAAAGACTGAATTCCCTAGAGAAATCCACAGTGCTGGGGAAGATGGAAGGAAAGAGAAGATGAACATGACTAGCAGCAAGGTGCATGAAGTTTATTTTGGTGTTGATGAGAACACTATTGGAAGACCTGAAAGGCTGAAGTCTGGGGACAGAGCATCTTGGAGAAAATCTATTTATGTAGTGACTAAGAGGTGACACTGATAGAATGGCACACAGCTGGTCACATTTAAACTTTAATGAAATGTATGGCCATTGGATTGATAAAAAGCCTAATTAAAAAAAAGAAGAACTGTGATTCCTTCTTGGTTTCTTTGTAGACTGGACTCCATATCTGACTCTCTTTGGATTGAAAATCTACAGAATATCTGGGACGTCGTAAGCAAGGGTATTTAATAGTTCATATTTAGTAGGGGAAAATATGCCCAATATAATGAACAATTAAAATGTCAAGTATTCTTTAAGTCCAGCTCCACTCCTGGTGACATCATAGAAAAATACAGTTTTCTTAGCCAAATGATAGAAATATTTTGCCACGCACTTGTTCTGAAATGTTTTCTGACTTCCCAGCTGAGGAAACAACCTTATTATTCTTAGTCCTCTAAACAAATACTAAGAAGACCTAGTTTTGCTTAAATCCTGACCTCAGATGATGTCAGTCAGGTGATATTTCAGTTATACCCTGGATATGTGCAAAGTGTCCTGAAAGCTTGTTCAAGTTGTTCCAAACTCAAAACAAAGCACAAGTATTTCAGACTTGGACCAAAATGTGGCAGTTTTGAGTAGCATCATTTCAAGTAGTCCTGACGAATCAGAGCCCTGTGATTCTGCTTTTGTTCTTTTGTTTCCAGTCAGTGGGTTGTTTATAGTCCTAGTCAAGGACTAGAGTAGAAAGGACAGATTGTGTCCTTATCACTGTGGAACAATGGGGTTGGATGGAGCTAGAGTACTAGAGCAAAGTAGTTAATCAAGAAAAACATGGCTTAGTGAACACCTTTCTGAATGGACACAGTGTTTGTTTGTTTGTTTGTTTGTTTAGCATATAGCAAATGGACACAGCACTGCACCTGTAAAAAAAAATGAGGCTGTTAGACAATCTGTTTATGTCTGCTAAAGCTTTACTGGAAAATAGTGAACACGGCTGCTTAACTTTGAGACAACTATTCTATCTGTCACCATTTTATTCCCATGGGATTTTGTTTGTTTGTGCTTAAAGTTTAGTCCTTTAACAAGTAGGAACTGGTTAGAGGGAACTGTGAGAGAGTCCGCACTTCCTTCAACTGTTCTTTGATGTATCATCTTTAAAAGTTTAGAGCATCATCTATCTCCTCTTTCAATATTGTCCTCTCCTGAAAG
>JANHFJ010006947.1:8202-19048 GCA_032468195.1 Cerberus rynchops | reverse complement strand
CATATGTTATATCCCCCCCCCCCCCCGTTTTGCAATACAACTTGACTCCCTGTGAAATCAAATATATCTTATATAAACTATTATATATATTATTACAAATATTATATGTCTTATCTTATATAAACTATTCTGGCTTAAATACACTATTTTAGTATTAAAGAATTTAAAGTACAGCAGGCAAAATAGAATTCAGCAATTCGAACAAAAATAGAATACTCTTTAAAAGAGTATTAAAGTATTATTTTTAAATCCTTTTAAAGGGAGCTTTAAACTTTTAATGGAATGTTTCATTTGAAACATTTTAAGCTCTCATTTTGCAATGCAATGTTACCCTGAATACTTACGTGACCCTAAATGCATGAAAATACAGTTATAGCAGCTGCTTTCTTTGTTAATGTGGCCTATGGATTTGAATGGCTTGGCATGGCTGCTGCTGAGGGAGTAAAAGGAGACCCCCCCCCTCTCTATTCTGGCTTTGAAGGGCAGCTGCTCTATTAAGAGGCCCAATGACCTGACCCGGCTGCTAGCCATGGCTGGTGTGGGGAGATTTTATGACAGATGTCCCATATAATAAAGTTCACAGGTGTTGGGGACTCAAGTGGAGGGGGCATCTACCTTTTAAGCTACTGTACAATATACTGTTAGTATAACAAAAAATTGGATAAAGAGGAGGGAAGAGGAAATAAAAGACAGTAATTAGAGTAAACAGAATAGGTGGAAAGATAGAAGTTGGAGAGAGAATTGAAGCATGCTGAACATTTGTTGGTTCCTGTTTAGAGTGAGAAGAACAATCCAGGGTGACTTTCTTGGAAGAAGGGAAATAAAGACTGAGTGCCATGAAAGTTCCACACAAGACCCAAGAATGGAAAGGATGGATTTGGCTGGCTTCAGGTATCAGCTACATCAAAGATCCTGGAGGGAGCAGAAGGAATCAGCTATCAATAGAGAAGCCTTAGTTCCTGGGGGGAAACTCGGCAGAAGACCCTGAGAGAGGTTCATCCTCCAATGGAGAAGTAATAGATGTTTCGGCTGTGAGGAGAATATTCAAGCCACACTGAACACACTGTGTAAAGTCCAGTCCTTTATTTTTTACAGATACACATCAAGTCAGAAACCGGAGGGAGATATAATGAAAGGAGGAAGCAGAAGAGAGAGAGGTAGAAGTCACTGGGAGGGAGACCTGAGAGGAAACCTGATATCAGAACTGTGTTGCTTAACCCTGTTGTAAATATTTAATACAAATAATTAGTAAAAATCGTAATGTCCAGTATCATGTATTACACTGTTCATTGTCACCTTTGCAATAAATATACCACCAGTATTTTTTTTTTTAAAAGATAACCTGTCAAACTAATGACATTCAGATAGAGCATAGTTTAATCAAATGCAGACAGGCTGGTTTCTGAGGCAGCTCCTACAATATTGGTAATTCATGGCTATTATTAGACTTGATGTGTTACTATGCAAGCAGGTATATTTTGAATCCAGTCTAGTTTCTGAATGGTCCTCAAGGTAAACACCACGTAGAGCCAACTGCAGCAGTTATAAGGTGAGAAAAATATAAGTGACCATCAATAGACTGTGTTCTTTCTCTGTTCATATATGTGAGTATATACATAAGTTTGTATTTATTTTGTCATGATTGTGTAGTGTATTTTGGAGGTGGTAACCCTTTGAGAGCTATATGCAACAAAATTTCATTGTAATGTATGCCGATTAGTGTACATTCAAAGTGACAATAAAGTTATTATTCTGTTCTATTATATAAAGTCCCTCATTCTAGAGACAGCTATAATGGCACACTAGCCAAAGTTGGACAAAGAATAACATGGCATGACTTCTAATGTAGCAGAAGCTATAAATTCAGGGGAAAATTTTATGCAGCACACTTTCTGTGGTATAGGTCCACTTCGAGTTGGAGTCTTGTTGGGAATAAACCTGAACTTGTTTCTTCCCATTTACTTCCCAAAAGCTTTCAAGTAGCAGGTCAGGATTATGTCATTATCTTCCTCATATTAGAGAAGATAAATCTTCATGTAACTTCTATATATAAGTATGTTTGTGTGTATGTATATGTCTATTCTGGGCCAAAGAAGATAATGAAGTAACCCTAACCTGGTATCTGAAAGCTTTCAGGAAGTAAATGGAGAGAGAGACAGACAGACATATATATGTATGCATATACATATACATATACATTACATATACATACATACATACATACATACATACATACATACATATATAATGTGAAAATGAGACAGCTGCATATGTTTCTAAGAGTGATTCTTGTTTTGTCTTTAAACTGAAAGCTAATAAACTATCTTCTAAATGTAGCTTTTGTTTTGTATGAAACCATCTGTTAGTAAATCCAGATGTGCTAACAATTAGCAAACCAGACTTCAAGCAGCTCTGAATAAATTTAGCTCACTTTCACTTTAAGAATGTGGTTACATTTTTCTGGAACACTGTTCAATTCCTGCTCATTTAAAAACATTGGCTTAAAAATGCATAAATGTATTTGCCAAGCTGACGTATTTTTAATGCAGTTTGCCTCATGCATTCTGTGATGATTGTACTTCTGATTATTGGTAAATTATAAAAGTATTTCTAACCAATGCCATTAAATGTATCATTTGCTATACAACATTTCTAAGGGGACTCTGTGGTTCAGTGGCTAAGCTTGTCAATCAGAAAGATTGGCAGTTTGGCGATTCGAATCCCTAACATTGTGTAATGGAGTGAGCTTCTGCCAACCTAGCAGTTCAAAAACATGTAAAAATGCAAGTAGAAAAATAGGGACCACTTTGGTGGGAAGGTAACAATGCTCCGTGCGCCTTCAGCGTTTAGTCATGCTGGCCAGATGACCATGGAATTGTCATCAGAGCACTGGCTTAGAAACGGAGATGAGCACCGCCCCCTAGAGTCAGGAACAACTAGCACTTTTGTGCGAGGAGAACCTTTACCTTTATACAACATTTCTATTGTGTTGTATAGCTGATCATATCACAAAATGCTCATGTATATCTGGATAGATCTTGGGCTTATTTTCTCTTTTTTAAAGTTAAGAGGGTTTTTTTAAATGTAAACCTATTTGGGGGGGGCTATAGATTTTAGAAACGGAGATGAGCACCTCCCCCTAGAGTCGGGAATGACTAGCACGTATGTGTGAGGGGAACCTTTACCTTTACCTTATAGTTTTTAGATGTAGTGTTTCCAGTCTCAAAATACTTGAAATGCTATAGGTAGTCATTTAACGACCAAAGTGACAGCAGTACTGAAAAAAAATGACTTATGATCCTCACACGACCATCATAGTATCTCCATGTCAGCTTATCAAAATTCAGGTGCTTGGTAACCAGCATATATTTAAAACATGGCAGGTCCTGATTGTCATTTGTGAGACCTTCCCAGACAGCATACAATGTCAATGGAGGAAGCTGGATTCGCTTATCTGTGGTAATAAAGGTCCTAAAATTGCACGCAATTCACCTAACTGCCTTGCTTTGTAAGATAAATTCTGGTCGTAATTGTCAAAAACTGTTGCTAATGTTCAGGAATCGCCATGATAATTTTACAATGCTCCAATTATCACAAAAAAGAAATCGGGTGTTAACTTGTTATCCACGACATAAGAGCATGGGTTTCAAACTCGATCATGCCATGTATCGCAACTTTTTTGCCTTTGTGGAGCTGGGGTGAGTGTGGCTTACATGTCACATGACTCACCTGGCCCGCAAGCCATGAGTTTGACACTCCTGACATAGAGGATCCACTTTACAGTATGGGGTTTGTTTTTCTGAATTTTGTCAAACTCAATATTTTCTCAGTTTTACACATTTTTGAGAACTTGAGAATGCTATTGTCTTTGCATACAGAAATCCCAGTTCTTAGTGTAGCCAAATAAAGAGGATATCTCTGTCTGGAATTCTAAAGCACCACCATTGATCAGGTCTACTAATCTGAGTTAATGGAACAAAAGCCTGACTAGGTTAAAACAGTTTGCTGTGAGATAAAATCTCTTTTTGTTTGTAAGTTTTTATGATGTGTTCCCAAAAATCCATGTACTAGTCAAAAATATAGTTTTAAATAAAGACGCTGAGAATATATGAGAAATCAGTTTTAATTTGCAGTCTTCAAGGTAGCCTAAAAATTATGTCCACTAGGAGATGCTGCTGTACATCAAGAAGCTTAGCATATGTCTGGAGAACACAGTTCCATAAAGAAATGCAAAGGAACATATCATATTCAACACAACCCAGCATCAATTTACATTTCATATTAACTTGAGTATTGCAGTATTTGAACTTGCATTAACTGCAACCTAGTTATGTTGAAATGTAAGCATGGAAAGAATTGATTTTTTTTTTCACGGCTAATACCAGTTTCATTAAGATAAATTATAAAACTGATTTTCAAACTGATATAGAGGCAGATAGTAGAATATTTAGATGATTCCATTTTGTTTTGAAAATATCTGCAAGATGACCAGTTCTATTGTAGAGAGTAGAAAAACTGCACGAAGTTATGTATATGGTGCTCTTAACATTTAAGGCAGTGAGTCTTTCTAACTGCCTGGTAAAATGCAATCTGAAAATAAAAGCACAGTTTATGCCGCCCTGTAAAATTATGGGTTTCTTTAGTTTCTTTAGTTTTAGTAGGCCATTCCCGTCTCCTTATCCATCACAAAGTAGAGACAGATGCAGTGTGCTAAGAGATCAGCTCTGGAAAGCTATGAAAGGAAATATATTTAAGAAGGGATTAGAAGAAGGAAATGAAGGAGGCTTGGCATCTGATGAAGTATTTCAGTTAGATCCATAAATGACTAGACGGCATACAGAACAACTTCATCAAAGGAGTTATCAGATACTTGATCTGCAAGTGTCAAACTTGGAAAGTCCCACTGCTGGTTGTCAGTGACATGCGGATACAGTAGAGCAAACATCGGAAGGAGACTTCTAGATCACTACATTTTCTGGAAATGCAAAACAGGTTGTATTTATTTTGGAACGGAACACATAATTTTTATTTATTTATTTAGGAGACTTACTGTATATAGCCACCCAACTAACTCATGGTGATTTTGGGTTGCTTAGAATAGAATAGAATTCTTTATTAGCCAAGTGTGATTGGACACACAAGGAATTTGTCTTCGGTGCATATGCTCTCAGTGTATATAGAAGAAAACGGTACATACGGCAGGAATCATAAGATACAACACTTAATGATAGTCATGGGATACAAATAAGCAGTCAAATCATACTAGGAGAAAATAATCAATATAAATCATAAGGATGCAAGCAACAAGTTATAATCATAGTGTGGTGGGTGGGTGATGGAACAATGAATATAATAGTAATGCAGATTTAATAAATAGTTAGATAGTGTTGAGGGAATTATGTGTTTAGCAGAGTGATGGCATTATGGAAAAAGCTGTTCTTGTGTCTAGTTCTTGTGTGCAGTTCTCTAAAGCATTGTTTTGAGGGTAGGAGTTGAAACAATTTATGTCCAAGATGTGACTAGTTCTTAAATATTTTCCCAGCCCTCTTTTTGATTCATGCAGTATATAAGTCCTTGATGGAAGGCAGATTGGTAGTAATTGTTTTGTCTGCAGTTCTGATTATCCTGAGTGAGTGGCTGTGATGTAGCATTATCTTGTCTGTGTCTGTCATGTTGGGTTGCAGAACCAAACCAGACAGTTATAGAGGTGCAAATGACTGAATCAATAATTCCTCTGTAGAACAGAATCAGCAGTTCCTTGGGAAGTTTAAGCTTTCTGAGTTGGTGCTGAAAGAACATTCTTTGTTGTGCTTTTTTGATGATTTTTTGATATTAGGTATCGATTTTAGGTCTTGTGATATGATAGAACCTAAAAATTTGAAGGATTCTACTGTTGATATTGTGTTGTCTAGTATTGTAAGAGGTGGTAGTATGGGAGGGTTTCTCCTAAAGTCTACCATCATTTTTATGGTTTTAAGTGTGATCAGTTCCAGATTGTTCCGGTCACCATGAGGCTAGTTGTTCAACCTCCCATCTGTATGCGGATTCATTGTTGTCTCAAATGAGACCAAACACTGTTGTATCATCTGCAAGTTTCAGTACTTTAGCAGATGAATCTTTTTGAGGTGCAGTCATTGGTATATAGAGAGAAGAAGTGGAGAGAACACACATCTTTGGGAGACTCCTGTGCTAATTGTTACAGGTATTTGATGTGATTCTGATGTGATATTCATCCTTGGAATAGCAGTTGAATCCTGCTGGAAATAATGTGTATCCTTTCTTGAACTTGAGAACAGAAACCTAGCTTTGGAAGTTTGTGAAATTTTATGACAGATTTAGATGATACCATTTTGCATGTATAATCTCTTTGACTCCAAATTTCTTTGATTATCAAGGTAAAACAAATCTACTGTGTTTCTCCTAAAATATGACCTACTTCAAAAGTAAGTCTTAGCTTGATTTTTACACGTGTACCCAATGAAAGCCCTACCCTCAAAATAAACCCTAAATAAGTCCCCACCCACTCCAGGGTGCTGGGGTGGGATGAGATGCACAGGTAAAAATTAAGCTAGGATGGGAATGGGAAGTGAAGCTTCCCTACTTATTAGGCCTCATACATGCTGATACCTGTCTTGCCTTGCTGACCCATCTCTTTTGCAGTCACTTGCTGCCGCTCACATACATTGTCCCGGATCTCTGTTTCACTGTCAGAGGTCCTTCCAGCAAGCCATCTGAAGCTGAAAAATGGGCTCTGTATTGACACATGTAGGCCCCCCAGCCTTGTTTTGCAGTTGGAGGCCTTCCAGAAAAGGGTCTGCAGTCAAGAAATGAGGTCTGGATTGATGCATGCATCACCTCCCAGTCTCCCTTTTGCCATCAGAGGCTTTTCCAGAAAGCCCTTTGCAGCTGATAACAGAGCTTTGGATCAATCAAAAAGGATCTATCACTGAGCATGTTGTCTTTAGGTGATAGAGGATTTTACAGGGGATGATGTGACTCAGTTTGTAAAGCAGACTCTTCTTCCACACAGTATCATATGCTGCAGTAAAGTCAATGAACACAGCTGTGGTTTCAGGCCTCGCTGGAAACCAGCCTCAATATGACCTGTTAGGCATGTTTATTCATTGCCATGTATTTAGAGAGCCAGGAGTTCTACAAAGATGTCTGGCTGCTAACTGTTGTTAACTGCCAATTCTTCAATGTAGTCTGGCTTACAAGATTCTGTAAATGTAGCCTTACAATAAAAGTAGATTTAGCTCATTTAGTTAGATTTCCTGTCTAATTTACCCAGGAGGGATTACAATGTCTGCCATCTTTGCATTATCATTGTCCAGCAACTTATCTACATGCCTAGAACTTTTGCATCAAGCACACAAGTCATCCTGAAATGTACATAAATATCACAAATTGTTATGAGTTGAATGATCAAATTACCCACCTGTAACAGCTTTCCATCTCTTGGTGGACTATCCTTGGTATAAAACAATGTGAGTTTATCACCCAAAAATTGGGTTTTTTCTATAAAAACATTTTCTTTATGTTCTAAATATTTTCTAAGAGACCCTCTTTGTTTATGACAATACAGAAGCTGTAATTCTTGGAATAGGATAAATACATTTTAGAAAGTTTTGTCAACCATCTAAAGTTCAACCACCTTGATACAAATTTTGTCTCTGAAAGACTAGAAGCTAGGTCTACTGAATACTCATGACTTATCCCCAGCAGGTAACCTATCATACATTTGACACACTGTGCAATAAATGAAAAGCATTATCTCTCCTGCTGGCTTTATATAAGTCAGTTGGCAACTTGGCAGTCTTTTTGTTTAGAGAATGTTTGTCTCTATGTTATACTTTAAGAAAGTCTGGAGTTTTACCTTTCTCAAACAAGAGAAAATTGATAAAATTATCTTGATGCTTGATCTATATAGGTGAAAGTCAGCATTCCTGTCTAACTCTGATTTTTCTCACAAAACTCTTCATTTTCTGTTGGCCTTATTGTTCCCATGCTTGAGTTGAGAAAATCCAGCTGCTTGTCCTCTGAAAGAATATACAATAGTAGTGCAGTATAATTTTATTGTTAGCATTAGAAATCTGACATTTTAAAAGCCTTTTGTGAATTCTCAACAACAATTATTATGGGCACTTGGATAATCACAAAAGTTCAACTTAACACAAGACATTTTGTTGAGAATTGAATTTAACAGAAATGCACTTGATTAACAGAAAAATAGAGTTGGAAGGAACTATGGGAATCTTTTGGTGCAACCCCCTGTTCAAGCAAGACATACCATTTCAGACAAGCGATTATCCAATCTCTTTTTATAAACCTTCAGTGATGGAGCACCAACAACTTCTGAAGACAAGCCATTCCACTGATCAATTGTTCTGTCAGGAAATCTGTCCTTATGTCCAAGTTGATCTCTTTTTGATTAGTTTCTATCCATTGAGTCTTGTCCTGCCTTTAGGTGCTTTTGAGAATAGGTTGAGCTCCTTTTCTTTATGACAGCCCCTTAGCTATTGAAAACACTGCTATCATATCACCCCTAGTCCTTTTTGTCATTAAACTAGACATATCCAATTCTGCAACATTCGTATATTTTATCCTCCAGTCCCTTAATCATCTTTATTGCTCTTCTCTGCACTCTTCTAGAATCTCAATATTTTTGGTTGTGCAGTCTATAGTATACACATATGGCAATGCCATTTTTTCCCTTTTAAATTGACCCAAATGCCTTCAAGATGGATTTGATCGTTGTTCTGCTGTATTTCTGTAGAGATGTAGTTATTCCTTATACATAGTGCAATACAACTTCCTCTTTTATTGGGTCTGTTTCTTTTTAAACAATTTAAATAGCTGTATATTCCATTTTTGAATTTTATCTCATTAAGTTTTGATAATGGCAACAATAACAAACCTGATCTCCAGTGATGAAATAGTACAGTGAAAACTCTGTGAGTGTGGCCCTGATGGCTGTGGTGAAATAAGGAGCTGGTGAATGGATTAACTGTTTGAAATTTCTCTCTGAACAGGGAGACATAAATTCTTCTGATAGCTGCTTTTCATGAGGAAAATGCAAAAGAGAAGTGTCCAGAGCACTGACAAATCAAGGAAGTCCAAACTGCAGTTTGGAACCTTTAAAAAGAACACAGGATTGACACATTTCCTTTCTTAATCACTTTTGGAAATTATTTGTTAACTGGTTTTGGACATTAAGAATCTTGATACTGGAGGTTTTACATACTGGGCAAATTTCTTCAATCCTTACCAAAACAAGTCTTAGAGAAGATTAAGAGCTTCTTTTTTTAATAAATAGCAAAAAGGTGATTAGAATATTGATTTTGTAAAGATATAAATGGACTTAAGGTCCAGATGTATTTTAAATAAGATTTTGAAGCTAATTATTAAAAATTATTACCATGGCCAAACTCAGTGGTTTTGAATTCTTAAAAAAAATAATGAAATGAATTTTGAAGATTGGTCACTAAAAGAACCAATTAAATATTAAAATTAAAGGAAAAGAGCACTCAAATTTGACTAATATGTAATAAAAATATTGTAATATTGGATATATTGAAGATTATTTGTGAACAATGGAATCAGAAGTTAATTTTTTAAAATATCAGCCATTATAGACAGACTGAGTTTCAAAGATGACATGGAAGTGAACCAAGCTTTACTGGATAGGTCTGAGACTGATTTGAAAGTGGATCTAAAAATAACAAGCTAAGAAAATGTCTTACCAAGCCAAAATCTAGATAATTTTCTTATATTGGATTTACAAAAAAAGACTTGTCAAAATTGTGAAGAATTATGTGAGAAGGGACCAAGAAAAAAAACAAGCATATTTCTAGAATACAATTTGAGGAGTTGAAGAATCAAGGTTGTTAAAAGTAAAAGGATTTCATGTTCTGTCTTTCTTAACACTCATTCAGGAGCCAGATACAGTTCTTAATCACAGGTGGTGTTAAAGGGAGGATTTGTTGCTTTGAGTTCTGAGAGCAAGCAGCAGGAGATAATGGAGAAAAAAGACAAAAACAGGGGGAAAGGGATTACCTGAAGATAAGAACATAGCTGGACAAAGATGAATCCCAAGTGAAGCAATCCAAGGTCAAGACAAAGATTTATGATGTTAACTGAAGAGAAAGATGAAGTCTCAGTTAGTTAACAAGCTGGGATCATAAGCAACTGGATTCCAGGCAAGAGTCACAGAATGTAAAGCCAAATGATCAAGTTCCTTCTAGAAAGAAAAATGTTACTGTAAGATTTTAATTCTCTCCCTAATAAATGTTCATACATATTGCCAATATTTCCTTAAGCTTTGCTGGTCAGTTTAGTATCTCTAAACTGTTGTCTAGTCTTATTCTTTGGTGGGGTGTAGAAATCTTACATGGAATAGCAGCGGAGGGGAAGAGCAAATAGAAAATTGAATACCTGCAGCAGTCTGTGGTGTAACTGAGTCTGACTCTAAAGGCATGACAAAGGAAAGAATATACAGTTGATTTATTTGATCAAGGTTAAAATACATATGTTGCTATCTCTGGTGATCCTTAATGGATTATTGCTGATCATGTCTGAACAATGAGGCTTTAAATATTTATTTATAGATAAGAGATATGATATTGCAGTGGTGGCGAACCTTTTACTTACCGAGTGCCAAAATGTATGTGCTTTGCGCATGCCATCTGCATTTGTGTGTGGCTCCCCCACATGTGCTGCATGTGCAACCGCACCATCTGTGCATGCATGCAGCTTTTGCACATTCATGGCATGAATGCTGTACACAGGCACTCATGCACACAGGAGCAATCACATGTGCACGTGTGGGGGAGCTCCGAAGACCAGC
>JANHFJ010006946.1:189856-202250 GCA_032468195.1 Cerberus rynchops | reverse complement strand
GCTTCGTGCCAACTGAAATAATACAATTTTAATATGCACCTGAATGTGAAAATTAATGGGGTCCATGCTCATTTCTGGGGTAACGTGTTTCAGGGAGTAGGGTCCACCACTGAAAAGCCCTAGCCCTCATCCCACAGATATTACAGAATGGGGGACCCATAGTAAATGATTGTCCTAGTCTGGCAGGTTATATCTTGCCTATTATAGCACAGCACTGTAGATGACCTTTTTTTGCCTTTACATTAACTATTTTAACTCATCCATTAGTGGTTTTAATAGTGATGTCATTATTGATTCTCAATGGGATTGCGCTTCCACATTCAAGACTTTGAGGCATCCTGGTGTCCTCATGTGCAACACCAGGTCATAGCTAAGGGCCATAAGGTGTTCATGTACATGTGTAGATGTACATGTACATCTACACATGTACATCTAATGTGTCAGTTGTTCGCTTTTCTAAATTGAGACGTCCTTCAGACAGTCACTGATGCCTGACCACATTGTGATTGGATTACTGTACTGTAAAAAATTTAGCAAGTAAATAATTTTCTAGTATGAAGACAGACACCCTTTAGTGAATTTCTGCAAAAATGTCTGCTACTGAAGTTATAGGACCAGAGTTAGTTTTTATGTATGTAAAGAATCTAATTGTATCCCAGCTGTACAAACCTTTTTCTGTGTGATGCTTTATACATGTTTTAGTGTAATGCTAACAAACCCTACATAAAAAGAAAAAAATCCACAACTCATAATAACCATAATAAATGTATGTTAAATTTCCATTTTTTCAGGCTGCCATTTCCATGCAATGACTTCAATGTGCTTATAAATGAATATTCACATTCTTATAAAAAACACCTTCAAGCAATTATTTTCAAGCTACACTCTTAACAGCCCTGGTGTATTCCTAAAAAAATAACCTTAAACCTTTATTGTAATCACAGACCAAAATATAGTGAAACAGCTGTATAGGACCCATACTTTACTACAAAACCACTATTAATAAGAATTTTAATATCCATCCTAATAATCTATTCTTTAAATTGGTGCCTCCAGGAATAAGTAGAATAGAAAAATTTGGCAATGGACTTGGATGTTTAGATCTTGCTTATCCAAAAAATAACAAACATAGAATTTACAGGGTATCCAGACATAATAGGCTCTTACAATTACCATTCTAAAAGTTACAGTAAAATAGGGCATATGGAAGAGATTCAGCAGCATCTCAACCAGAAAGGCAGGTTCTGTTGTAATAGATTTTTATGAACCTGCCTTCCACTGCTTGTAAAGAAAGAATATTAAGTTGGTGTGTGTAAACATTCTATGATATTTAGAGAGAAAGTACTCTGTTAGCTTAGAACTAGAGTCAAGATTGGTGTCCACAATTTTTGTAAAGCTGATATCAAATTTAAACATCTATTGTTCTTTGGTGGTACAGTCTTTGCTTACTTATAGCCAGTTCTTTGAATATCTTTATTATTTCCAAGGTGATATAAAAGTGTCAGTGAGTTTTAAGGCAGTGAGATCCTGTGAAAAAAAGTCATCTTCAGACATAAAACTTTAATCTACGGCCTATATGTGCCTCAATAAAGCAACTTCTGTATAAAATACCACATCAAATATACAGTTAAAGATACAACAAATGTGGATCAGATAGTCTTATAGATAATCAATTACACCTGCATCACATAACACCTGAGTTATGGGTTTAACAAGAAACATATTAATTCAATATGGATATAATGGACCTTTTTGCCTTCGAAAAATGGCATAATAGCTGCAATGCATTTTTGGCCATTTCAAATAGCATAAGCAATATACTTATTTTTATGCTAATTTATTGAATGAAAAATCATACCCAGTTGTTTAAAACATTTGTTCTACAAATGCTGTTTATTACCTGGGCACATAAGCTGTATTTTATTTTTTTAGAGAAAATCACAATCTTTGTCTTATCAAATGACATGAATATACATTGCTGATATGAGTTTTGTATCATGAAGTTGCTATACTCAGGGTATACAAAGGAATAAACTTGTCTTTTCTGCTGTGTTCTGGTTATGTTATTTACTTAGATTTTGAATTTATTCCATCTGTAATTATACATTGCCTCACTTTCTCAACCCATATTCTCTATTTCAGACATCCAATACAAGGTGGTTTGGATTATCACCAAAAGTTTAATGTTGACGGTCTGTATGCAGAGTTAACAGCTAATCTTATCAAACTGGAAAAGGTAACTGGAAAGAATTGCTAAACCACAGAAAGCAGAAATAGTGGGGAGACTTCATGAATATAAAGATGGAATTGAGATTTATTGGGTGAAAAGACAATTAAGTATCTCTCAGAGGGTTGAAATCTTTCATAGTTGTGTAGAAGATATTTTGATAGGGATAGCTTGCTTATAAAGCCACATAATGAAGAATGCTAATAAAACTTTCTAAGATAAATTCTATAAAATTTAAGAAAATGTCCTAGAACATTCTCCTCCCCTCATTGTCTCAATTAGGCAAAAATCTACCCACAAAAATATAATTCTTAGAAATTTTGTCTGTTCCCATACTGTATATTAGTGATACTGAACTAAGGTCATGTGTGTCCAAGGTGACACTCCACTCCCGCGTTCCCCAACATCCAACAACAACTATTCTTGAAAGCAGCCCTATTCTCATTCAATTTTCAGAGCTATGGAGGCCATATAAGAATGGAATATGCCATCCTAGTTTTTTCTCTTTTGTTTTTGGGGGGATGACATTACAAAAGAATCAAATTAGATATTTTCTGAATTTTTGACATGCCATTCCCAAAGGATGTGCCATCACTGCTGAATATCAATAAAATTCTGATCCTGGAAACAGTCATTCTTCTTCACAGACTTGAAAATATCCAGTTAGAGCATTTTAGGCCTCTTTGGTTAATCTACTTTTCAGATCAGCTCATATATAGTCTTATTTGTATAATATCCCTTCATATGCTATAGATTTATATGAGCATCTACTGGGCAACCTAGAAGCCAATCATTCAATTCATAGCATTTTTTGTAAAGATGAAGTCATTTTTCTCCAAATGTTTCAATAAGTCATCTAGTTCTCTAGACCAGCAGCTCCTAACCTTTTGGGCACCAGGGCTGGTTCCATGGAGAGACGTTTTTCCATGGACTGGAGGGGGCATGATTTCATGTGCTGCCTGCATCCCACGGATGGAGCCTCATTTCTTTGAATGGCCCAGTTTCTGGCATGCTGCAGTGTTGGTCCACGGACCGGAGGTTGGGGACCCCCTGCTCTAAACACACATTGTACTAAGACAAGACAGGAAGGAGTAATGACTGTTGGTCTAAATCACTACTGTAGAATTAATAGGCTAGACATAATAGTTTTAAAAATGTAATCCTCGGTGTTATGAATTTACACGGATTGAGTCACAATGAAAGGAAGTGTTCCACTTTAGGTATGATGCCTATTGAACAGTTCATCTCTTGACAATGTAGCAGCTAGTTTTATCTATATAATGTGTTCTGTATTTTTTTTTTCTCCAAGATACAAAGCAATTTACAGAAGCTACTTGAAGACAATAAGTGATCTGCCTGTTGCCTTTCGATTACTTCATTCGCACCTCATTTTTTCTGTAGATAAGCAACTCTGGAGATAATATCAGGCTTAGCCAATCAAGTTAGGTGTACTTGAGTTCAGTTCAAATTCACAAGTCTTGTGCAATAGCACCTCTTTTCTCAGAGGACAATCCATTTCTTTGTCTACACTATATATGATGAATAACTGAGAGGATCCATCTCAGGTATTATTATGATGATGATCCTGACTGGCTCAAGTTTGACTCAATCTTCCATTGTGAAGTTGGTAAAATGAGGACCTAGATCAGTGGTGGCGAACCTATGGCACACATGCCAGAGGTGGCACTCAGAGCCCTTTCTGTGGCATGTGTGCCATCGCCCCAACTCTGCTCCACCACATTTCTCTGTCACGTTTCTCACCGTCGTTTGCAGGGAAACGGAAAACAGTGAGACTATAAAAAAAGTTCAGTCAATCAATTGCAACTTTTCACAAAAGAAAAAGATCTCGCCTCCTGCAGAGCTGCCAGTGTTATGATGCCCCACCTCCCCGCCAGCCAGCTGGTCTTCGGCTCTCTGCTGCATGCATGAGACTTGCAATTTGGGCACTCGATCTCTAAAAGGTTCGCCATCACTGACCTAGATTGTTGGGGCAATATGTTGACTGTAAACTGCTTAGAGAGAGCTGTAAAGCACTGTGAAGTGGTATATAGGTCTAGGTGCTATTGCTATTATATTGCTTAAATTTACCATAATTCCATTCTGTTCTACTGTCTTTTAAGCAACCAATATCAGTATATACAATTTGCTGTGCAACTAAATCTGGAAAATTTTATAGCTTGTATATGCTTATATCTGAAAGATTCTAGTTTCCTTTTTTTTTTTCCCAAGCCAGACAAAAAGAAAAGTCTGAACGTATCCAGAATGGCATTAGCTGGACTGTATTTTGATTTGATCAAGTTCTTTCTGGAATGTTCCTGCAGAGTTGCCAAATAGAATCTGTGCTACATGCTCAGCTGCAATTAAGTATATGTTCCTGTTTTACACAGGATCATGAATGAACACATGCATGTACACCTATACCCACCAAAGGGGTCATTGGTAAAGTTTTCTATCATGTCCAGGTTCAAGTAAAACACATCGGAGGACTTTTACAATAAAAGTTTGACAATCCTAATTCCATAGAGTTGGCTCAGACCAAGTTAGTAACATGTTGAGTCAGGTTAGTGTGTGTGTGTGTGTGTGTGTGTGTGTGTGTGTGTGTGTGTGTGTGTTTCAGTGATCGTTGACTCCTGTCAACTGCCTAGACTGTCCCTGCAGTTTTCTTGGCAAAGTTTCTGAAGTGGTTTGGCTTTGCTCTCTTCCATAGAAGAGATTGTCCCACAGTCTTCCAGCTGGCTTTCTGTCTAAGGCATTCATGGTCTCCTGGCTTCTAGCCCAGTGCCTTAGCCACTATACCAAACTGCCTATCTTTAGACCTTAGTTAGATATTATTTTAGAATTATATTGGTCCTAGTTGGTAACTAATACAGTCATTTGTATAAGTTATAGCCCTAATTTCTACTGGAGTTTAAATATGTTAGCAATATTTAGCCCAATAAATGGGTTTGTTTAGGTGGCCTGAAATCTGTGCATTCCTATTCCAATTATGATACAATGTTTTTAAATAAAACAGGTTAGTTATCTACAAAATTAAAGTGGAAGAGCAGATACTAATATAGACTTCATTACAGGAATCTGAATTATTCCAACCAAACCAATTGATAAACCTGTAAATCTGACATACTTTATTATAAGCCAAAGTCTTGGGGCTTTTTACTTTATCAAACTCCTTATTTTTGCTTTTATTTTTGATATACTGTATATCTTACTGTATTTAGGTATTACAATCTGTCATATTTGTATTAGAATTTTCATTTCATTCATTCTTACAGAAAGATGGCTAATTCATGAGTTTAGCATCTCAAAACAAGTGATGAAGTAATGTGCAATATTAGTCCATAGCATTTTAATATAAAGCCATGATTTTTCCATTAGAATATCCATAACTTCTGCTATACAGGTAGTCCTCGATTAAATGATCACAATTGAGCCCAAAACTTATATTGCTAAGTGAGACATTTGTTAAGTGAGTTTGGCCCCATGTAATGACCTTTCTTGCCAGATGAGTGAATCATTGCAGTTTTTAAGTTAGTAACACAGTTGTTAAATGAAGGTCACAAAAGGTGATCACATGTCCGCAGGACACTACAACTATCATAAATATGAATCAGTTTCCAAGCAATCAAATTTTGATTGCAAGACTATGGGGATCATGCAACAGATATGTGAAAAATGGTCGTAAGTTGTTTTTTTCAGTACAGTTGTAACTTTGAACGGTCAGTAAACAAACTGTTGCAAGTCAAGGACTACTTGTATAAGAGAAGTATCTTATTGTTGATTTGACTCTTCAGCTCTCAAATGAGTTAGATCATATTAAGGCTATTTAAAATATGCTATATCTGTAAATAACCAGCATTCTGTTTATATAGCAGAGATATGAATTGTGTAATTTCTATGAAATGTAATTTATATATTTAAAATAAACTATTTCTGAATATACAGTGAATTCATTTCTATTGAAATGCACCTTAACCAGAAATCAGTTTTATATAGTGGGATTCAACGGGACAGTTTCAATACAGCAGTGGGAAGAACTATGAAACAAGCTTATAAAATGCATGGCAAGCTATGATTTGAAAGAGAACTGCTGTAAAATGTTTTACAAATAGTATACAACTCCATCAATAATTGCCAAAGTACATAAATCATAAAGTAATAAATGTGGGAAATGCCACACACACACACAAAAAACATATCTGCTGGACATGCCAAAAATAAAAAATTACTGGAAAAATGTACAGTTACCCAGAGAATTTGGGGGATGAAATTTAAAGTGGAACCACTATTTCTTTTATTAGGTATAATTCCAGAATCTATCAAAAAGGCATACTATAATTTATTAAGATACTTGTTCATGATTGTGAGGATTAACTTTGCACATTGTTAAAGTTTTTTAATAGAAAAATTTTATTTATTAATTTATTAATTTAATTTATATACCGCCCCCTCTCCCAAAGGGACTCGGGGCAGTGTACAGCCATTAAAAATCATACAAGGTAATTAAAATCAAATTAAAATAATTAGATTACGGCCAATTAATTTAAAAACAGTTAAAAAAATTTAAAAATCCATTTAAACAAAACCCCATTACATTAAAAATCAGTTAAATATAATTTAAAATTCAGTTTAAAATTAAATTAAATTCAACCCTAAGGTATCAGGCCAGGCCGGCTCGTTGAAATAGATGGGTTTTCAGGGCGCGTCGGAAAGCCTGGAGATCCGTAATAGTATGGATCTCCGGGGGGGAGTTCGTTCCACAGGGAGGGGGCCGCCACAGAGAAGGTCTGAACCCTCGGGGTTGTCAGATGACATCGTCCCGATGGTGGGACCCTGATTAGGCCAACCCTGTAGGAACGCACTGGTCAGCTGGAGGTTGATCATCACATAATTCATCACAGTTCACAACCAGGAGCATTGAACAGTCTCAGGAACCATTCTCAAACAATGTGAATTTTGCAAATTCCTGACATGTTCTTTTTCTAAGATACCATCTGACCTTCCCAAGTTGGTTGTGTCATCTTATTCCAACAAGATATGCCAAGGCTATCCTAAACTACTTGATGACCCTTCTCTGCACTATTTGGCAATCTGTTTAAGATTATATCCTTCCTCTTTTCACATACCTCACATTTGTTCTAATTATCTCTTTCATAACCCAGTCTTTGTTTTCACTGAACTGTTCCCTCTGCTTCTGCAATAGCAAAAGGGTGCCAGTGACATACACAACATCAACCAAAGCAAAGCTTGGAAATAACGTCTCCAAGGTGCACTCCAAAGGCAAAGAGATTTGTTTTTCTCAGGAGAAGTGAGGGGCAGATTTCATTTAAAACCCTTTCCTAACCCTGCAGCGCCATTGTCCTCATGAAAGTCCTATTTGCTAATTGAAATTATAATTTTAGTAGAGAAGATACTGCCCTTGAAAAGGGGAGACAAAGCCCACTGAAATTATTAAAACCTAAAAGAGGCAAATGATCACAATTTGTTTTAAAGGATCATCAGCCAATGAGAATTTGTGGTAAGTGGGATGAAGCAAGATATTACACACAGGTTCTAGAAAGATACTACCAGGAATATGACACATTGTATGATTTGACACAAATTCTTAACATTGTGAGATTTCTTCCCATAATACATCATTAAAATGTCCCCAAGTAATTGGCTGCAACAGATGTTTGCTCTGTAAGCAAGAAATATATAATTGCTGCTAATACTTGTACCCAGAAATGTTTTGAGCAGCTCCTAAAATTATTAATGTAGTAATGAAAACTACCATTAACCATGTATTTAGTCAATTATTTTTTTTAAAATGCATGTGCTGCTTCTCTCACAATTTGTGACACACCATGCTATACAATCAAGAAAAGAAGAAAATCAAAATTCAGACAGTAAAGATAAAAATAAGCACTGTAGAAATCCAAAATGAAAATAAGAACCACACACGAGAACCTGGCGATAACAATACCCATTCCTATCATCTATATTATAGATTCTATAATTTTGGCCAATGCACTGGAGAAGTAGCCATAGTTTTTATGGCTCTATGGCCAACTAAGATGCAGCCATCCAGGAGACCTCATTTCAAAGTACAGGTGCAGTAACAGAAAGGGACATCTCCTAGGTTCCATTACATGGCACTGTGTCCTCAGAGATGTGGCCTTAAGCATGCCTACTTTGTGTGAACTTATAGAAAGATGTGAGAAAAGGGGGCACTGCAAATAACCCAGTCTTGTGCTATATAAGCCATTGTAAGTTGTATACTTGGAATTGCACCTGAAAGCCAGTGAAATTCATAAAGTAGCAATCTGCTTTGACATACGAACACATACTCAGTAATATCCCCACTGTTGCATTCTGAACTATATTGCATTCTCTGAATGTCTTCCATGGCAATCCCATGTAAAGAGCATTGTAGAAATCCAACTCGGAAGTGGTTGAGCTATGAGTAAATTGTGAACAGCACCTTGCTATCCAAAAATGGGAACCAAAGACAAAATTGTGCAAAGGCCCTCCTGACCACAGCTGCCACTTATTCTTCATGCAGGAGTGGAAAGCCAAGGAGGAGTTTCATTTTTTTTTTAAAGTTTTTTATTTTTTATTTTAATCAATGTAAGGGCTTAGTGAACATTGTATTGACAGTTATTTTTACTTATACAGTCCAATATTAATAGCAATACTAATAATATTTATAATAATAATACATTATTATTATACTTTATTCATAAAACATGAAACTGAACATTTAAAACTATCATAAATATTATTGACTGGCACTAATGGTTGATATGGGTTGCTGCCAGCATCATAGGTATCGACCAAGTATCTTCTCAAAATGTATGTTGTTCTGAGTAGTGCAGTCTTTTGCTGCTTTTCTGGTGTTATTGCAGGAAGCTACAATTTCTTGATGTACTGTGTAAAATTCTTGGACATAGTGCCAAGTGCCCCGATGACAATGGGTATCATTGGCACATGCTTCATCCATAATTGGGTAGTTTCGATGGCCAGGTTGTGATATTTTGTGATTTTTTTCTAGTTCTTTTTCTTCGACTCTGGCTTCTCCTGCTACAGCGATATCATTAAATTGTACGCTTCTGTTTTTGATGACGGTGATATCTGGCACGTTGTGTTCTAAATGATGATCCATCCATATTCGAAAGTCCCACAAGATCTTCAACTTCTCATTTTTGACAACTTTTTCCACTTTGTGTTTCCATGACTTTTTAAATACAGGTAAATCATATTTTTTATATAATGTCCAGTGGATTTAGTTTAACAACTTGATCATATCTAGCTTTGTAATCAGTTTGCGCAATTTTGCTGCACTCGCATATTAAACGTGAAATAGTTTCGACTTTGTCATTGCAAAGTCAACAGTTTGGATTATCAGTAGTTTTTTTGTATCTTTGCTTTCATGGCATTAGTGCTTGTTCTTGAGCAGCAAGTATTAAACTTTCAGTTTCTTTCTTGATGGTTCCCATCTTAAGCCATGCCCATGCCAAGTTGATATCATATTTTCCTTCATTGTTTTTCAAATGCTGTCCATGCAAAGCTTGGTTTTCCATCTATTTACCGCCCCGAGTCCTTAGGGAGAGTGGGGCGGTATATAAATCCGATAAAATAAATAAATAAAAATAAATAAATAAATAAATAAATTTAACCTGCCATCTAGCTGTTTTTCCTTATATTCTACCTTTGTTTCTGTTTTTTTAATAATGTTCTCAATTTTCACAGCCTGCAGCAATTTTTCTATACTTTGCTTCATATAGTCATTTAAACCTCGCTTTTCTTCTTCTAAAGTTTGATGGACTTGCAACAGCCCTCTGCTATTCTTGGCAGGTACAATTATTATTATTAATATAAAATTTTATTCATTAAACATGAAACTCAGTCAACTGAACTTTTAAAAATGTATCAAAATTATTATTGACTGGCACTGATGGTTGATATGGGCTGCTGCCAGCATTCTAGGTATCTACCAAGTATCTTCTTAAAATATACAATGTTCCGAGTAGCAGTTTTTTGCAGTTCTGCTGGTGTCATTGCAGTAAGCTGCAATTTCTTGATGTACTGTGTAGAATTCTTGTTGTTGTTGATGATGATGCTGATGATGATTAAAAATTGCAGCTTCCTGCTGTAACACCAGCAGAACTGCAAAAGACTGTGCTATTCAGAACTACATTCATTTTAAAAAGATACTTGGATGCTGGCAGCAACCCGTATCAACCATCAGAGACAGTCAATAATATTTCTGATGCATTTTTAAATGTTCAGTTGAATTGAGTTTCATGTTTAATGAATAAAAGTTTATGATAATAGTAATCGTGATATATTGTTTGCTTATACATTATTGTATACTCATACATTATTAATTTATATCTACTACGGTAATAATTTTTTATCTTTTAATTCTACTTCTATTATCTAGCCACTAATAAAATACATCCCACATTAAAAAGTATTGTTTCTTCCTTGTTCTTTACTTTTAGTGTCAGTATATCCATCTCTGCAGAGTCTAATATCTTTTTAATTATTTTCTCCCCTGTAGGGGTGTCCTCATTCTTCCAATATTGTGCAAATACAATTCTCACCACTGTCAACATGTGTAGCAATAAATATGTATTCCCTTTGTTATAGTTTTCTGATATTATACTTAACAAAAATATTAAATCTATATGTTTTATCATTTTTTCTAACCATGTGTGTATTTTCATACAAAATCTTTTTGGCTTTGGGCTTGTCCACCACATATGGTAGTAAGAACCTGGTATTTGGTTGCATTTCCAATATTTAGTAGACATGTTCTTGAACATCTTCGCTAATCTTATAGAGATTTTCCTTGTAACTTGTTGCCATTGTTAATTTATAATTTCTATCCCAGAGTTTTTGTCATTTATCTAGCCCTATCATATATCCAAAGTTTTTTGCCCATATTATTGTTTCTTTCACTTGTTCATCTTTCATCTTAATGCTTAATAGGTACTTATATATTTTCTTTATTAATCTTTCATCTGTTCCTAGAAGTATCTGGTCTAGTATTGTTAGTTCTTTATAGAAACCTTATATCTTTGTATCTTTCTCACATCTTGATTGTATTTGCAGATGTGGCAACCATACTAAATTCACCCCTTGTTTCTGCAATTCCTGCTTTGATCTGAGTTTCCCTTCTTCATTTAAAATGTCTTGATACCGGTATGCTACTTTTTTTTCCAAATTAATAACATTTATATGTGTAAGTGCTTCCACACTTTTTTCGTAGAAAGCCAGATTGGTATTTTCATAGTTTTTGCTTTAACTTTTTCCTATATTAAAAGTAAAGCATTTGTTACATACTATCTTTGAAAATATCCGTGTGTTTTGTTTTTCCCTTACCACAGAAAAACATGCCATCCCAATTGGATTTCCAAATTTTTGAGAAGGGGGAAAATTACCACTTCTTTCAGAGCCTGTAACCCACCCCTTTCTTTCAAAGACACCTTTCACAACCACATGGATGTTGCTCACCTGGATTCCTTGAACCAGCCTGGAGGGGCATGAAACTAAAACACAGGTGGACAAGTGACAGATCCCTGTCCATTCCCTCAGGGTCAAACTCTTCCCAGATAACTATTATGCTAGATATGCCTAATTAACATCCAACTCAGAATGAATTTAAATGATTTTGTCCAGGAAATGCCAAAAATAATCCTCACAGAGGTCTTTCAGTTTCTCCTTATCCTGGAGAGATGGTCACCTTAAATAAGGACACTGAATGGCAGACTCAATAATAGCAGAGAACATTTGAATGCTCTTATGCCAGAAAGTTCTTCGGGATGCACAGAGACAGTATACCCACATGTCTCCAAGTTCAATCTAAGACTGTTATTGACTGCCCATTCCAGATATTGGCAAAGGCCTCAGTAGAATCTGAACATACCTGAAGAATAACCACAAACTCCTTCTAAAATCCAGAATGCACCTGCAGCAAACTAATCCAACAGGTCTTCCATCCTGCAGGACAGGGTAGATAACTCTAGAATTAACAGTGAGTAATGTATCTATAACAAGGGTGGAACAGCAATATCCTCCAACTATAGATCACATTGCCACTGCCCCAAGACAAAAACCGGAACTAGCATGTTACCGTTTGTGTCAGATATTTGATTGTCTAGGGCAGATCATGGCCATGGAAGC
>JANHFJ010006946.1:77714-91350 GCA_032468195.1 Cerberus rynchops | reverse complement strand
CACTCGTTGCTGACAGTCACAAAATCATTGCAAGATTTTCTACGTTATTATATTCTAGTATTTCTATTAAATTCTGTTAATGGTTATTTTTCTCAAGACAGTTTATCAGAAATATGAAAAAGTATAAAATATGGACAGTTGTAGATTGTGGGTTTTTTTGATGAGTAAAAAACAACCCAATGTAGAGGTTTGACTGAATCTTACATTCTTTGGTTGGGTTTTGAAACTGGGAAAACGATAGTGACTTCTCGATTTACTTGACTGTAATGCAGGGGTGTCAAACTTGCGGGCCAAATGCGTCACACCCTGGCCACCTCCATCCTGGTTTAGCAAAGGAAAAAAGTTGTGATATGTCACATGATGACAATGTGACATTGTGAGTTTGTCACCCATACTGTAGTGTCTGTGTTTATGTATTTAATGTTTGTGAGAGAAAAAAATCACATTCAAATTAACATTTTCTTTAAAACCAACAAACTATTATACACTAAGGAAAATGAAATCAAATTGCAGATGCAACTTTTTTTTTTGTACAATGTTTGTCAAACATATGGTCCAAGGACTCCTAGACGTTCCCCAAGACCATCTCAGGGGTCTGCAAAATCACAATTGTCACCTTGAAATTAAAAATAATACAATATTAAAAGCCCTTCAGAGAGTTGTGAGAAGTAATACGGGCAGCAGTTATATCAATTTTAATTATTAATGTATAAAATATTGATAAATAACCCATACAAACAGAAGCTCTTTAGGGGACTTTTGTAATTTTTAAAAGTGGGAAAGGGGCCTGAGGAAAAAAATGTGGGAAGGGATTTTAGAGATGTTTCTCTGTCAAAATTGAAAAATCAGTTGTGTTTACCTCCAGAACTTGAAAAGGGATGTTCAGTTTTATAGCCTTTATTTTTTCCAAACAGGTTATTGAAGCATCAGCCAGAGATAAAACAGTTTTAAGCATAATTAAGAGTTGCAAATGCCAAAGATTCTCTTGTGGTTGCCAGTATTACAGTACTATAATCAGCCACAAGATGGGAGTCTTGCTGTTAGATTGTTCATTGAAGATTTGGGGGGGGGGGAACCAACATTTGAGTTTGCTCTTGCTCTGGGCATAGCAATGCTATTTCAAATCTAAGAAAGTAGATAAAGGGCAAATAGAAATGCTTCGTGTAAGTGGTCACGGACAAGAAACATTTGGAAAGAATGCAAATAACTAGTTTCTGGTATATTTTTAATGAATGAAATATTTAGTGGACATTTTACTTTTAACATTGGCTATTAAGATGAATAGCTCTGGAAAAGACTAATTTACAATTCCAGAATTTTTCCTACTAAGCTCTGTTCTTCTAATTGATGATAGCCTAATATAATTTAAGGTCCATTACCAGCTAGAATCTATGTTGAATTTAGCACACTGACTTCTGAGGCGAAACATTTTGATTGCACTTTTAATCAAAATGATGTGAACTTGGCTCTATAGAGTTTGAAAGGAGCAGAATATCTTTGTTGTATTAAATCCTTGGCTTATGATACGCACTGTCCAAAATGGGTTGAAAATGTATTGATTACCTTACTAAAAGCCAGGGTCCTTCAAGGAATTAAGCCAGGAATTTTCAAATAGTGTGGTACTATGACCACCTAAAATAATAAGTGAATGTGTGTCTGGCTGTGACAGACTTATGGGTAAGCTGAAATGTAACTTATCCACATCAGGAACATGATTTGCCAGGAATTGTGGATATGCAAAGGCCAAAGCTGGATTGTCACTACTTGTGGACTCTGAAAGCCTTTCCATGTGCTGCAACACCTGCATCAGTCACAACCCACTCTGGACTGTAGCCAAAAGTATCTCAGCCAGAATCAATTGTCTTGGCTCATTTTTTCTTCTCTTCCAAGGCTGGTTGTTTCTTGACTTCCAGGGATCATTAGTCTGGGTCCTGGTGCTATAAATCTATACTTTTTCCAGGCAGCCAGCATGGCCTGGCCTCTCATTAAGAGATGTTTGCTGTTGTGGGGGGAAAAAACAGGAGGAGGAAGCATATGCCACCTTGAGTGTAATGAAAGGCAGGATATAACTTTCAACCAGAGGAAATACATTGGTTGGACTGCCTGCAGGGGACATGCTGGACCAGCTCCATGACACAGCATAATACCCTTTCCAGGAAGAAGCCTTGGGTGGCATTAAGTAGTAGGACTTAACCCTGGCTAGATTGTCAGGTAGCACTTGGAATAGATTAAAACTACGGTAGGGGTCATTGTAGCAAGCAGAACGTTTGATAGGAGAGTCCCCAGTGTTTGGATTGCCTGATCTGGTCCAATCCAGTGCCTGGCAAAGAGTGCATCCAGGCAGAAGATGAGATATGTAATGGAGGGGGAAATTCATACAGGACTAGGACTCATTGAATTCAGGATGAGAAAATATATATTTTACCTACAGAATCTACGTACAATCTACCTACAGTAATTGTGGATTTGATTTTACAGCACTTATGAAAATCAGAATAATAATAGATGTAATCATTTATTTTAAACATTTTGTTTTCTCCTGAACTGAATTATGAGGAAGGGTTCAGTTCAGTTCATGAATGCAGCATAGGAATTCTTACGGAAATGTCAAGGTGATACTTACAGTTGTAGGCTGTGAACAAAAGACCATTTGCTCAGTGCCCAAAGGAGATTGGATTCTGATAACCTTGAAAGATGCTTTATAAGAGAATAGTTTCCTAATATTTGGGCAATCAATCCTTGCCAGCAATCTGGATTCTCCTGTGTTATATGGTGGAGTCTCTATAATTGTTGGTAGTCTTATTTAGATAATCTAATCTAAAACAAGTATTTAACTTTTTATACGCATATATGGGAAACTTATGATCATAAGCGGAAATTCAGAGGCCTTCAAGAATGAACTACAGTGTAACTTCTACCCTTTCCAGTTAATATGATTAGTTTAAGGGTATTTAAGATTACAGTTTACCGGTGGACAGTCTCCCTTAAGTCTCACTTAACCAGGAACTACAAGCACACTCAGGACCACAACAAGAACCATGACTGCATCTAACTCCCACCTTCCCAACTATCCTTAACTATTTTTCTAACCCCACCCTCCCTTCCTATCTTAACTTACCCACGGTTGCATAAGCATTTCACTGCATATAGTACCATGTATGACTGTATGTGACCAATAAAATCGAAATTGAAATTGAAGAGGGGAAGGAGAAACTTTTGGAGGAAATAGGACAGGACATTTGTTAACATGTACTCTGACAATCTAACTCAGAAAAACAGTTTGGGGAAATTTTATAATAAGCTATTTTGAAATACTATGAGAAATATCCTTTTAAAAATGAGTTTCCAGAGGGCGATATCTTTTTCTGAGACCAGCATTGGGGATCCAATATTGCATTTGATCTGTCTACCTCAGCCTTCACAGGCCTCAGGACTAGCTGTTTTTAACATTGGACATAATGGAGGCCGAATGGTGGCATGTTAGGATCCCGAGCTCGCTCGCTCTCTTTTTTTTTTTACTATTGACATATTTTCAACACGGCAAGGAGGGCAAATGCTACTCCCTTTCACCTTCTGTTGCTGGATTTATGATGTTTACATAAAGTTCATCACTCAGCCATTAAGAGATGAGAATTTGAAGCATCTGAACCTCATACTGGCTTAGTATGAATTCTTAATGGATTTTGAAATCCTTTCCAGATTAAAAGGTCCCTGAAACAAAAGGACTTATTAAAGCTTCTGTTATGCTCTGATTTTATGAGACAAAAGTTTAAATGTGGAATCTAGAGCAGCAAATGAAACCCAGCCAGGATGAGTATCTGCTAGCACTGATCTGCTTTTTGCTGTACAGCCATTTGCATGGGTAACTTCACATCCTAAGCCTGCTGAAGTGGAATAAAAAAATAGGAACTTTGTCATTGCACTGTGAAAGAAGCAGAAAAATGCATTAAACATCTTGGCCGTCATGTATATGTGTGCATTATATTAAAGTTTAAAATGCCAAATAGTTCAATGGAAGCAGGATTATACTTTATTATAAAGAATTTGTATCTGTCCAGATTCAGGTAGGGTATACTCTGTAAAAATAATGTCTGAAACCTGTATTGAACTATACAAATTTAGCAGATTTTACATAAATTGTATGAGTCTATCTGTGGGTCGTGAAAAGGCAATGCAGTGGTCCCTAGTTCTTTACTTATGAAATGTCATTCATCTGCCTATTGCTAAAAAGTAAATGAGAAAAAGAAATCTGGCTTCAAGGAATGCAAAAATTAGCACAGGGTGAATTTGAAAAAGCATGTGGATGTCTTTAGATTTAATTAGAGTTGGGTACAGGAATTAAGTCTGAATGTCCATCAAAAAGGAACTAAAAAGAAATATGAATGTACAGTGGTGCTTAACTGCTGAAGAACAAAAACGTAGTATGAATCTCCTTGATTGCCCTGGGTAAAGTTAATAGATCATTTGTCAACTTTTGCTCATGGTCATAATGCCTTTCAATCAAAGCTGCCAAATCTTGCCACCCATCTTTAACAAATTTCCCTTAATTTTTGCATTCACCCCTGCTACCTTTTCCTTAATTCTGTGGACCAATATTATTCTTCCAATTGTCAAACACAGATGCAGTCTATACAAATAGAGATGCCGCCTAATCAAAAGACACAGCCACTACACAAGCAAACTACCTCTGGCTTTTAAAATTTCTCCAATTACACCATCCACACTTCCATCTTTCAACATTCTCATTGTACACATGATTTCCTTTTCATCCATTTCTGTTCAATATTAACAGTTGTATTCATTTCAGTTCCACTATTCAATGTACAGTATCACTATCATTCCCATATGATTGTCTTACACTGTCCTAGCATACTCTTCAGTTTCAATCCAAATCAGTTTTATTTTTAATTTCACTCTGATGAAAATTTCTTGTTTACCTTTCTTCATTTTCAAAATAATTATTTCTGTCAAGTTCTTTTGCCTTCTTTTTAAACCTTAACAATTCCTTGATTTTTATGCTACATTCTTTGTGCTGATTTTTCCCTTTAAAGATGCTATGCAATATAATCATCTCATTCTTAATTTCTTTTCAGTAATTTTTTTTCATATCGTCTTGGTAAAACTTGCTCCAGAAAAACACTTCTTTAGAAGTGCAAGAAATTGATTTATCTTGACATTGTGTATCTCCTATTTAAAAATGATTTCTCAAATGATAACAAATCTTATCAGAAAACTACTTTAGTTAAAAGGTGCTGTAGAATGAAACTTTAATATAAACTGCATAAGGGGAGAGAGATATTGGAAAGCAGAGCTTTTCTTTCCAAAACTAACAAGAAATAAATTTTAAAAGCTAAATGTAAAAGGTTTTAATGCATTACAAATGATTATTCATACACACTGTAGTAAATATTGCTAAGGGGTCTTCTTGAAACTAACTATCTCTAACTCCAATGCTATTTTGATATATAAGTAAATCATTTGCCATTGTAATGTACTAATCCCTCTATCATAATGTTAAATCAAACACTGAGTGACATTGAAGTCCAAATAACATTTGGGTGCGCATGAATACCTTTTAACAAATGTTCCAGAGATTATCTTTTGCTGCATAATTGTGATGTGTAACCTATTTCTTACCTAAGACTCATAATAGCACATTGTGAAATGCTTGAAATATGTAGGCTTCATTCTGGAGAGCAAGAATGTGGTTTTGTACAGAGAATCGGGTTTTTCCAGGAAAAGGTTTATTGATATGTTGTTGGTTTGAACTCCAACCCAAGCTACTAATATTCAAAGACATTTCAAAAGCTTATTGCTTTTTAAAAATTATCTCTTGTGATTCAGAGTTCTTTGGATAACAAGTCAAAGCAACCGGGTTTTTTTCCACATGAGAAACTAAGGACAGTAATGCCACATACATATTTATTTTAAATGTTTTCTTTCATCCCCAGCTCCATTTATCATTTTTTTTATAATTTTTATAATATATTTAATTTTTTATATTTTTAGTTTCTTTGAATTTGAAGTTTTAAGTAGTACTCAGTCTCAACATTACCCTGTCTTCAACACTACATTGTACAGTTGTCATCCTGGCAAACCTGCTCTAACCCCTTCTAAAACAAAACTTATGTGTTCTAGTTGTTAAGAGCAGGATGAGGAATAGGCCTGAATTTTGAGATTGACACACATGCAAACACCACTGCATTCTGAGTTTAACATTTTAAGACCAGATTTACTTCCCAGAGTTAAAGAAGCAACAAGGTGGCTGAACCTTCACAATATGCATTAGATTTGAAAAATCTAAGAGAAATACTGATGTTAGTTGACCAAAAAGGAGCAAGCAACAGTACATTGAAAAAGGAGAGGAGGAAAATCTAGCAAACTAACACTGAGGAAAAATGTAGAGCAAATTTTAAAGATTGATTTGTATGCATCTTGAAAATAGATAATGATCTGCATGATCTATTCCCTCCTTGTTGCCCTGAGTCTGGAGCAGAAGGGGCAGAGGGCTGTTTTTCCGTGGAAGAGCTATTTGGCACCTTGATTTCAGAGCAGAAGGGTGCGAGGAAATTGTTGGCAAGGGAGCAAGATGCCTTGGCTTCTACAGAAAGGTGAGTAAAGCTGAGGTGACTTGCAGATGGAAAACTGCCTGCTTGTAGTGCCAGTATTAATGATCCAGATTTGCTTTTGCAGCATTATCTGGACATGAGTTGGCCCTGCTGAAGAAGAGCTGCAGAAGCCCAATGCTTATGCACAGAGATCTGAAGGAGGGATGGGGAAACCAATGATGAAAACACTTGTGGCACAATTTAAGTGCCATCCCTTTGCATTCACGTTTCTTACAATGGAACGAAATTGTTTGTTGTTTTGATGAACGCTTCAGAATGATCCTGCAATCCAGCCTTCTATGTCAGGATCCTGAGTTCTAATGGATGTTCTCTCTAGAAGAGAAAGGGGCAGCAAGCTGCTGCTGCTTCTCTGGTTGGGTGACTGCCTCTGAAATACTACCTTGTTCAAAGGTACATCCTTCTAAGTCAGAATTTTTCAAACTTGGCATTCTTAAGATTCTAGACTGCATAAATTGAGGGATAGACTCAAGATCAGATGAAGTGTTAATACCACTTTATAAGTAAGTAAGGCCACTCTTGGAATACTGCATTCAGTTTTGGTCGCCACGATGTAAGACAGTGCAGAGAGGAGCAACAAGATAATTAGGGGACTGGAGGCTAAAACAAACAACAGTTGCTGGAACTGGGTATGTCTATTTAGATGAAAAGAAAGACTAGGGGTGACACGATAGCAATGTTCCAATATCTCGGGCTGCCACAAAGAAGAGGGAGTCAAGCTATTCTCCAAAGCACCTGAGGGTAGGACAAGAAGCAATGGGTGGAAACTAATCAAGGAGTTAATCAACTTTTCTGACAGTTAGAACGATTAATCAGTGAAACAACTTGCTTCCAGAAGTTGTGAATTCTCCAACACTGGAAGTTTTTAAGAAGAGATTGGATAACCATTTGTCTGAAGTTGTGTAGCGTTTCCTGCTTGAGCAGGGGGTTGGACTAGAAGACCTCCAAGGTCCCTTACAAATCTGTTATTCTAAACTATTATAAACAATTTGGCTATAGTTGAGATACTATACAGAGAAAATTATTCTGGTTAATTATTTTTATGTGACTGCCAGCCATCAATGACTCTCTACACCACCTGTAGAAAAAAAAAAGTTAATCTAAATATTTCCTGATCTTCTAATAAGTTTGTTCCAATTTATTGTCCCATGCTGGAGACAAGCAGGACTTCAATTCTTACTTGCAGATAATTTAATACTGTCTTATTAGAAATTATCTGAAGCATTCAAAATAATTTCAAAAGCATATGTTTGTTTAACTATTTCTCATCTTCAGAAATGCTTGATGACAAAATAAATCAGTAGAGAATTGTTTACTATTAATAACTCTTCTCAAATTAAAGTCTTTATTAACTGTTTTTTCAATAAACAATAACTTTTGTTATTGCAGGATTAAAATTCTAAAGCAATATTAAACACACTGTTATGGGATCGAATTTCCCAACAGAAAAACATTTCTTCAATTATTTCTGTATACAGTATTTAGATAACAGGTGGTATATAACCTGTTAATCTAATCATAATGAAAAATATATTCAGAAGATATCTTGGGATAAGGATATATCTTATACATTTTTGTTGAAATCTTAACATTAATCCATGAAGCAATTTTTTTCATTGTAAATCAGTGAAAATAATTTGTAAATTTAGGGAAACATTTCTATGGTAGTTAAATACGGAAATGTTCTGGGATATACTATGTGAATAATTGTTCAGTGACTAAGTCTTTGACTTACGATCAGTTGTTTGATGATCATTCAAAGTTATAACAGCCTCAGAAAGGATGCTGCCATAAGCCCACCAAAGCATTTACTGACATTGTAAAAGATCACTCTGCATTTGGGATGCTTGGGAAACATTGACGATCTGTTTGAAAAGGCCCTGCAATCAGGTGATCACCATTTACAATCTACTCTGCCAATTTCAACAGAAAGACAATGGTGAAGCTAGCAGAAAGAATGCAAACAGAGGGGATGGAGGATTTGTCTCAGAAATTTAAAAGAATCTTAAGCCATCTACTAACATCCAATTTAATTATTTTTGAAGATTTCAAAATGCTTAGAAATGTATTTGGATATAGTGCATAAAGCCCCAAATATGTAACAGAATCAAAAACTATTTCTTTATATAATATTGATATGTATTAGTATATTAAAACTTAGGGAAGCAAATAAGTAAATATGTATTAACACAGCTATGGGTTAAATATTAACTTTTTTTAAAGGAAAACTTATATCAGAATACTTTTTTAAAAACTATCATACAACATTTATAACATTAGAAAAGAAATAGGATACTGATCTAAAATTGCCAAAATATCATCAGTGTAGAGAAATAATTCATATGCACACCATGCCAGTGTAATACCTTAATATCTAAAGATTGCCTTATTGTGTATCCAAGAGTTTTAAGACTCAAATAAAATAGTAAGGTAGAAATTGAACAGCCCTAGTATTGTAACAAGACACCAGGGTGCAGACCATAAATATCAATCCAATGGACAAACTGCTACAAAAGACTTTATCTAATAAACATTTGTTTTTAAAATGGCACTTTACTGAATAGACTGTAATCCTAAACCTGCTGGTGCAGAAATTTCCATAGCATCACCCAGATTTTCTGCTGAAACTAGAAAGCCACTTCTAATCAAGGAAAAGAAAATGTGGCACAAGAGCTTTATCCCTACTTTCCTTTCCCCTTTGTATTTATTGCTAGTTGTTCTCAAATTACGCACTCTACTCCAGAAAGATCATAAGAAGGCTGAGCACCAAAGAATCGAGACCTTTGAACTATGGTGCTGGAGAAGATTCTGCAAGTCCCTTGGACTGCAAGACAATCAAACCAGTCAGTCCTAGAGGAGATCATCCCTGACCGCTCTTTAAAAGGCCAGATCCTGAAGATGAAACTCAAATATTTTGATCACTAATGAAAAGAAAGGACTCACTGGAGAAGAGCCTAATGCTAGGAATGATTGAAGGCAAAAGAAGAAGGGAACAGCAGAGAATGAGGTGGCTGGATGGAGTCACTGAAGTAGTTGGCATGAGCATAAATGGGCTCCGGGGGATGGTAGAGGACAGGAAGGCCTGGAGGAATGTTGTCCATGGGGTGAGGATGGGTTAGACATGACTTTGCGATTAATAACAACACCCCAGAAAGATTGATAGAAATGGTCAACGATACAGGAGCTTAGAATCCTCTGGTATCCCACCTTCACTAGCTCCCTGATGTAAATAATATTTACATCCTATTGCAGTCAATGGAAAATAAATAATATTCCATCCACTAGCTACTAGCTCCTTGGTGAAAATATTATTTCATCCTATTGCAGGCAATGGGGAAGAGTTTAGAAAACAAATTAAAGAAAAAAATAAATGAAGAGATGAAAATACTTCACATTCAGATCTTACTTGCTGGAATTAATCTTCTTCTTTCAGCTGTTCCCATTAGGGGTCACCACAGCGAATCAACTGCCTCCACCCAACTCTATCCTTGGCATCCTCCACTCTTGCCCCAATCACTTGCTGGAATTAATAGTAATTAATAATAACCATATCCATATATACATGGAATTTGATTCTTTTTACAGGAACACAGTGCAATGCCACTGTGGACTTTCATCCTGCTGTTGATCTGAGATAATTTATGTGATTTATTTTGCACAATTTAGCAATAATCATTAAAGTTCATTAGATTGGAGGGAAAACCACTGTCACACTGACATCTGGATGCATGAGCTAATTTTGCTGGTGATGCTTTGAGTTTTAATTATACAAGTCTATTTTTGCTCCATTGCATTACTTACTTCTAATGAAGTGCTCAACAGAGCTTAAATATTCAACACTTTAACATTACACATTTTTCATACCAAAACCCACTAAGCTGTGTAGAAATATGTATGTAAACACCCACACATACACATGGTAGCTGTTTGAAATGATATATGACATTACTTCAGACTATAACATTAAAAGTTACAGTACTAACTCACAAAGAACCATTCTGGGATATATGCAAATACATAGCCTTGCAATGGCCAATATGAGCTTTTCCTTCCTTTTGTTTTCCCTCTTAGATTTTAAAGTAACCTATAGAGCAAGCATGTCCAACCTGCTGCCCATGGCCACATGCACCCTGGAAGGCCTGCGGGGCCATCCTGGAAAATTAAGAGACCAGCCCATGTCGCTTGAGCCCAATCTATCTGATGCAGCTTTTCCCCAGTCTACACAATGTGACATTGGGCCAGTCTACTCAGTGTAAAGAGGAAACATCGGGCCAGTGTGGCTTCAGCCTGGTCTATTCAATGTGAAGAGGAAACATGCCAGCAGTTTGGATAGTGGTGTCAAGCTGGCCATGCCTATTCAGTCAGCCATACCTGGCTGACACCCTCCCAACAAGGTCAACCACAGCCCTGATGCGGCCCTCAATGAAATTGAGTTTGATACCCTTGCTGTGTAGAGCATTGCACCACACCTGGTTTCCAATTATGAAAGAAAACTGACAGTACCACAGCATGGATATGTTAGAGGAAGATTTTATTGTATTAGATGGGGAAAAAAGGATAAATTTGCAGTCAAGGAATGAAGCAGCCATCAGCAAAACCAGCTATTGGGGATAAAGGACATACTCAAACCAGGAATAAGTTATAGGTGGTGTTGGTATAGAACAGGGGTCCTCAAACTTTTTAAACAGGGGGCCAGTTCACGGTCCCTCAGACTGTTGGAGGGCCGGACTATAGTTAAAAAAAAAAGTAAACGCAGGGACTTAACAGAGGCGTCCGTTGCCATGGGCGCACGCATGGGACGTCAGTGATGGGCCAGGTAAATGCGCTCTGTGGGCCGCATGTGGCCCGCGGGCTGTAGTTTGAGGACCCCGGTATAGAATAATACAGCATAGGTGGACTAATAAGTATAAATAATGTATAAAAGTATAAATAATGAAATTTGTAATATCCTAATCCTCATTATATCCCATTACTAACTTACTTTCATTTAAAATTTAGAAAGGATCATAGGTTTAGACTTTACTATGATTTGGGGATTCCTAAATCACATGAGATTCTATATAAACTAATATGAGTTTCTTAAGGAAAAAAAAATAAAATTACTTAAATCAGTTTTCCACAATCTATTTCATTCTCAGTTAATTGAACATTCACTGTCACTAAATAGAAATAAATATGACCAGTGAATCTATTGGTTAGGGACTTGTAATGAGACACATCTAGAAAACATTAATTAGGACAAAGATTGTCAATCTGTTGTTCTAAGACTGAGAATATTTTGATTATTTTTGCCATAGAAAGATTAAAAAATGTGAGTTGATTTCTTTCTTTTGACAGAAATAAACTGCTTACATGAATTTTCTTGAGGTGGTTCTACATTTGTGGCACACTACACCTCACAATACATTTCATGATGTTTCATGACTATGGTCTTCTAGACAGAACTATATAATTTTATAGCTGACTCACACCTTTCAAGAGAGCAGATTTTAATCATTGCTTTCAGCCAATTAATAACATTCATTAACAAAATAGATTAGTTAAGAAACAGATATGTTACTTCAAAATAAAACAAAGTTACTGGGCAGTCAAGTGTTCAGGATACTAGAAAACAAGTTCAGATTGAGCCATCAATAAAAAAAACCCTCTCATATAAAGAGAATGGATAAGGTAGATCACACTTGCTAACTTAAAATTAATCAGGTATGCAACTGTTCAACATAATTAAGATATTGGCTAACTAGAAAAGCTAGTGACAATCCTTTGGGGTAATCCTTATCAACATCTCATACTGACTGTATTTATAACTGAGCTATAGTTCTATGTAACAGGAAGGAAGAATTAATTAACATTCAAGTATTCCATAATTCTGCTAATGCTAATAAAAATGAAGTATTTCCTTGTTTTCACAATTTTCCAACCTTTGTATTTCATGAGGGAAAGTTTTTATCCCCCTATTATCCTCCCTCAAGGAACATTGAGGGAGCAAACAATAAAAAATGTGAAGTTGCAGGAAATTGCTGATAAAGTTTTGAAGTTAATGCTACATGGTTTTTTATTTATTTAACACAAGAACTTATTGATTCAAAATATGGATCTTTAGTGGATGATAGTGCTAGGGAGAACCATGCAAAATTGAAAAACATTTCAACTAGAATAGTGAATATCTATCTTTTGCTTAAGACAACAATACATGTCTTGATATATCTGTGGGAATTATGAAATATCTTGAAAACAGAATTCTTGTATAGGCTTAGAACAAAAGGTAAATTAAAGACAAATCATTCTGGGGAGTCTCTATGTGACTACTGAAGATGGACATCAATTTGGAAATATTAATTTCTTAATCACTAAATCACTTTTCCCCTTCTGTATGAACCAGCCAGATTTCATAGAAGCAATTTCATAGAAATTTCGTAGAACCCAATTATGGGTGTACTAAACTTGTTCTCTTCCTATTGCTAATACTAATTTGTAACTCATTATAAATATTCTTTATCCCAATCACTCATGAGTAAATGAGTAAATGTTTTTAAGAACAATGTAGTTCATAGTTTAAGAGATGGTATTACTCGACAATAATTTATAAGAAGAACATAGAAAAATAGAGCTGGAAGGGACCGTGGATGTCTTCTAGTTCACCCCCTGCTTGAGCAGGAAACATTGTATCATTTCAGACAAATGGCTGTTGAGTCTCTTTTGAGTTGGCTGTTGAGCAGGAAACATTGTATCATTTCAGACAAATGGCTGTTGAGTCTCTTGAGTCTCTTCAGTGATGGAGCACCCACAATTTCTGAAGGTAAGCTATTGTATTGGTTAATTGTTCTCATTGTTAGGAAATTTCTATTTAGTTCTAGGTTGCTTCTCTTCTTGGTTAGTTTCCAGCCATAGCTTCTTGTCTTGCCTGTGCTGCTTTGCAAAATAGTTTAACCTCCTCATCTTTGTAGAGCCCTTCAAATATTGGAACAGTGCTATTGTCCCCCAGTCCTTTTCATTAGACTAATCATACC
>JANHFJ010006935.1:47855-61867 GCA_032468195.1 Cerberus rynchops | reverse complement strand
TTAATCAGCCTTTATTTAATTAATTTTAACTGGATTTTAAATTGTTATATTTTGTGTCTTTTATCTGGCTGTGCACCACCCTGAGTCCCTTGAGAGATGGGGCAGTATATAAATGCTGATAATAAATAAATAAATAAATAAATAAATAAATAAATCTTATCACAATATTCCACTGATTTTGGTGCAGCCATACTCCTCTGTATAAGTGTATATCATTTTGGCATCAAAACAGGTCACTATATTTTTATCAGCTTACTACCTACCTACCTACCTACCTACCTACCTACCCACATACATACATACATACATACATACATACATACATACATACATACATATACAGGGTGTTTCAAAAAGAATGACCCAATTTTGAAACCTTGGGATACTGCCTTACACTCTTGGTCTCCAAGATCTCCAGATATGACCCCATGCGACTTCTTGTGGGGATACATGAAGGAACATGTTTTTGTTCCACCATTACCTTGTGACCTAGACAAGCTCAAAAACAGGATATCAGCAGCAGTGAATTCAGTCGAAGAAGTTACCTTGTGAAAAGTGTGGGACGAGTTTAGCTATTGTTTTGATGTTGTCCATGCTGCTGATTTGTAATTGAAACTTTATTTTATTAGTATTTTGCACTTTGTTCCATTATTGTAATGTGCTCTAATCAATAAATGTGCTCTAATCAATAAATATAACGTTTCAAAATCAGATAGTGGTGGAGGGGCTGGTAGAGGACAGGAAGGCCTAGAGGAACATTGTCCCTGGGGTCCCAATGGGTTGGACACAACTTTGCAACTAACAACAACAATGTATATTAATTTGGCAAACATGAAATCTTATTCGCCAAATAGAATTTCTATTTAGTTATTTGTTAACTTTCTATGTCATCCATCTCCTCTACAAGGCGATTCTAAACATAGGCACAACTTATGCTCTTGTTTCTCAATAGAATTTTAATCCAGAGCAAGAGCAAGGAAAATTGCAGAAAAACCTAAATCTATATTTGGACATTGCATCACAAATTCACAAATTTTCTTTTTTCATAATTTCCATACTTTTATTATAAGCATATGATATTTTAATGTCAACAGACAACAGATCCATCTTTTCCCACCTAGTACCAAGCTGGCTTGGAACTCTGGAAGAAGCCAACTGAGAGATTCAGAAATAAACTTTTTTTTTTTTTACTTTAGAAGCATGAGTCTTTGGATGAAAAATAATGTTCTGTTTGGAACATAACCCATCCTTCATCTCTAGAGGGATCCCAATAAAAATGAACAATGGATAGAATAGTTAAAGCATGGAACAAGGCAGGCCTTTTCATCCTGCAGATTAAACTCTAGCAGATGTCTATTGCAGGTGTGGATCATCAACACTATGACAATCCAACTTCTAATTTTCCTGTAATGCCTTGATTACTTACAAGTTAATCATGCGTGTTGTGTTGATAGAAAGATTACCAAAGGCTGCTTCATCAATTCTTAATTAGGAATAAATCAACACCTATTGAAAAGGTGATGAAACAATTTAGTTGTTTTTGGTTTTTTTTTTGAAGGGGAGAGAAAGAGACATTGAGAGAGAACTTCACATCTCTTGGATTTCTTATCTACAATTAGTATAATAAAAATAAAAAGGGTAGCTAGATATTTAAGTAAAATGTGCAGACAATTGGATTAATCACGGACCAGTCTAAATCCATTCCGCTGGCAATATGATATGTTGACAGATTCAAGCATGCACAAATGGCTCCCCCATGTTTGAGCAAAGAAGCAATGACAAGTGCTACTTTGAATTTACTGCACAAAATGATTTACGTAAATGTATTATAATTGGGCTTTGCATGTCTATGTGTGACAGGTTTTATTACTGCATTTAATGGTTTGTTGCATAGTTTATGGGATAATGAATGTAATTTCCTTGTGTAATTCCATAAATAACAAATTTTTAATTAGGATAACCATAGCAGTTTTGTTCCTTGGCCTAATTGATCTTTTGCTTTGTAAGTCGAAAAAGTAATGTACATACGAAATGAGTTATATCAATTATAGTCCATGTGGTTTCCAAAGTACCCAAATTTTGTTATTGTAATAAAACCATCATGAATCATTGGCTATTACCAAGACAGTTATCCAAAGTATATGAAGTTATGTTTCATAGATGTTTATTTAAAAGTTACACTTACAATTTATGATAATGGAACATGAAATATACTAACTGTAACTAAAGCATTTTCTTTTCTGTTCTGTTTTTTTCTGGCTTAACTGGATTGCCCCACCTTGTCAGTGTTTTATTAAATTGCATGATTTTATAGGAATGGATTTTTGGCTAAATGAAATCTGCATATTAGGGCATTTCTTTTCACTATATCCATGTTTTTGCTATAGTTCTGATTTTTAAAGAAATTGTATATACAGTATGAACGTCAATATCATGGGTTATGCACTAGGTATTTTCATTATCAGTTGCCTTTAATTATGTGTTGGTTTTAGTTGGGCTGGTCGCTTTCTCCCTGTGTTTGTAATCTAGCAAACAGCCAGTCTGGTTTAGAGGTTAAGTCCCAGAGGTGAAATTCTAGCAGGTTTGCTAGAACCGGTAGTACATTTTCTAAGCAGTTTGGAGAACCGGTTGTTAGAAGAAATCTCCTTTTGTTTTTTGTTTTTTCATTTTACAGGGTTAATCCTGTCAGGAAGGCAGGAAAAAAACGTTCTGGTGTTGTTTCTAGCCTAATCTTTATTGCCCTGCTTACAGAAACTGCCCACCCAGTCACTGACCACCCAGCCGCACCCACCAAGCCACGCCCACAGAACCGGTAGCAAAAAATTTTGAATTCCACGACTGTTAAGGCCTCAAGGTTAGACAGCAGAAGGCCACGCCTCTCCTCAGCTACAAAAGCCATCTGGATGATCTTGGGCCAGGCACTCTTTCTCTCAGCCCAACTCACCTCAAATGATTGTTGTTGTGGGGAAAATAAGAGGAGGGAGGTGTGCTGGATATTTTCAAAGCCTTGAATTATTTGTAAAATGAAAGTGGGATACACATAAATAAAAATAAAAATGACAGCAGAAGCTTGAACCAGCATACTGTATCTGTATTCAGCTATCAGTCCCTTGACTTTAAGGTAGGGTAGGTTTAGCAAGCGTAGAAATTTTCACTGAAACTTTTTACTAATCATGTCACTATTCAATGTTTTACATTAGTAATAATGTAAATTTAATTAGCTGACCTTACATTTAGAAACTTAGACATGAAGACATGACAGGCCTTTAGCCCTTCAGCCTGTGGGATCCTTTGGGAACTCAGAAAAAAGAGTAGTCACACAGGTTAGAAGCAACTTTAACAAGAATTAAATCAGCAAAGCTTTGCACATCAGCCCTGACTTGCCATCCAGCAAATCTAGAAAGCTGCCTTTCCCTCTCATCATTCCATACTATTTTGGCAAATTAGTCAGGTTATCCACCTGCTCTGGAAAGAAAAGGAATGAAAGTCAGTCCTAGTAAGACAGAATACATGTGCATGAATGAGAGGGAGGGAAGTGGAAGAGTGAGGTGGGCTGAGGTCAAGAAGGTGCAGGAGTTTAAGTACTTGGGGTCAACAGACGGGGAGTGTGGAAAAGAGGTGAAGAGGCGAGTGCAGGCGGGTTAGAATGGGTGGAGAAAGGTGGAAGCATCAGGGTTTCCACTTCAAAAAATATTGAATGAGCCAGGAATACATTGCTTCCAGGTGTCTTCCCCTCCCAACAGATGGAGAGGGGGAGAGATGGGAAAATGATTTTCAATGGGTTTGTTCCACCATATTCACTACAAGACAATTGTCGCATTCTCATGTGAATTCACACTAGAAATGTTAGTATTCAAACCCAGCTATAAGGCATTAAAACTTAAAGACTTGCAGTCAGTCTTCTAGAAGTGGCAAATGTGATTCCTGCCAGCAACTGTGGTACAGTAGTATGCCATATGCATCATCAGTTGATAATTGTCAATTCAAATTACATTAGGTAATTAATTGTAAAAAAAACTTCTGTGCAACTGCACTGAAGAAAAGTAAAGTATAATAAATGAATGTACATGAGTTTCAGCTGAATTCTCTGATTGGATTTGTTGATGAGATACCACACTTAAAGACTATTTTGTTCAAGGCTATGTTTACAGTGGGGTAGATGAGAGATTTGTGGTGGGTTTTTTTTTCTGGGACAGAAGCATTCATCATATCCCCTTTTTAGTAGAATCCTTTCTCCACCTTCTCCTCTGTTTTTACCTGCTAAGCAGCTCTAGAAATGATAAATGATGAAGTAAGAGGAAGAAGAACATTGGGTAGACTCCTGAGTGTACTGGAGTATAATGACCTCCCCCCCCTTTTTTTTGAGGTTGATCAAAATTTGGAAGCTGTATACATAACTCCAAGATAAAATTCCAATTGATGAGCATAATACCAAAATACCCAAATAGCAATTATAATAATACCATAATACCAAAAGATGTTACATTATATCTGTCCCATGCATGGATTCATTTTTAAATTAATGAATCCTATTAACCTAGATAGGATTAGCAATAGCATTTAGGCTTATATACTACTTCACAATGCTTTACAGCCCTCTCTAAGCAGTTTTATAGAGTCAGCATATTGCCCCCAACAATCTGAGTCCTCATTTTACCAACCTTGGAAGGATGAAAGGCTGAGTCAACCTTGAACCTGGTGAGATTTGAACTGCCAAATTGCAGGCAGCCAGCAGTCAGCAGAAGTAGCCTGCAGTGCTGCATTCTAACCACTGCGCCACCATGGCTCTTAACTATTAACTAATAGTCAGGAGTTAGTAGCTTCTTACTACTAACAGTAGTTAGTATTTTTGTCGTTTAAGTGGTCCAACATATAAATAGCGAACCCCCCTAAAGATTTTAAAACAGTATTACATGGTTTTATTACAGAATTGCTTGCTGAAACAGGGAACCAAACATGGTTTAGCGTGTTGCATAGCTTCCAACCATGGTGGCTATGTGTATTGCTTGGGCTCTGTAGCAAATGACAAAATGAATGTTATCTGTCAGGAAGGGTGATGGCTGATATTGTCTGGTGGGGAAACTTAGTTAGGCAGCATGGGAAACAAAGTAGACTGTATGAATCTTCCTGACAACTTGTTTCAAATTCTTAAAAGCAATCGTGCAGCAATTATAGATGCATTCTCAGGAGCTTTGATTGCCAGAGAAAAGTAGGAAGATACATTTTCTCTGTGACATGTAGTTGCCATTGCACGCCATTACTAGTTATGATGCTTTCATTAAAAAAAATACAAATGACAGATGCTTGTCAGCGGAATCTTGGCATACAGTCCACTTCACGCTGGAATCATCTCTTAATGGCAATAAACAGCAGTATTTACACCAGAGATTGTGCTATATTGATGAGGTTTGTGGGGTGGGGAAGTATCTCTGAGGCCAGAACAGCTCATTTCTAAATAACCAGGGTGGAGGAAGAAAGATACAAAAATAACAAGAGTACATTTGCATAATGCATTCCCATTCCCAAGAGAAACTGTCCAGGGCTTCATTTGTTTGTAACAAAGACAGTAAATTGCTTATTGGGCAAGCTTAGTGGAAAATGGTTATGGCTCATCTGATCCCATATATCCCTGTGGGGTCTAGCTGTAAGCTTTGCAGATTTGATATAAGGGATCATTGTTGCCTACTAAGGAAAGAAGGAAAGGCATACTGATGATGTGTGATGTTCCACATCTGAAACAGGGTGTTCCATTTTATAGGGTGGCCTAAAATAGGGCTTGCCAATCTTGGCAACTTTAAAACCTGTGGATTTCATGCTGGCTGGGGAATTCTGGGAGTTAAACTCCACAGGAGTTAAACTTAAAGCTGCCAATATTGGTAGTCCCTGGTTTAGAAAATAAGACCTTCTAGGTAGGCTCACCTCGGAAAGGCTAAGCAGGGTTCGACTTAGTTAGCATTTGAATGGGAAATCACCTGAAAATCCCAGAGTTGTTGGCTAATTTAAAGTTTTTTGGGGGCGGATGGGGGAGAATGGAAGAAGGTAATGAAGAAGGTAAATTTCCACTTAAATGGAAGGAAAACAACATATGTCAATAAGATTGCCAAGTGTTGAACTTGTTTTAGGCAAAATCTTACTTTGTTTTCAAAAAAGCTTGCTTGCCATCTTAAAAGAAAACAGCTCTCATAAATATGAAGACTAAGATAAGAAAGAATCAAAGATTTCCAAAGTAGGAAAGGCAATGGATCAGTTCTCTTAATAAAGTTTTATTTATATCTGAAGTAAATGAATGGACTAGAATAGATATTTGGAGGACTGACCCTGAAAGAAAATGGCATGATTGGTTGAACACAAAACATGTGTACCAGTTATATAATTGGTGTGTTCTATGCTCATTAAAAAAAAAAAAAACTATCAGTGTATCCTGTCCAATATGAAGAATAGAAACCGAGAAGGTAACATAATTGGAATATGTAATTAACATACATCAAGTACTTACTGCAGGTGTGGGGTCAATAAATATTTAAAATATTTACAATAAACTTTGCAAAAAGTATATAAAGTAATGTACAATAACCTTTTTTCTATTATTATTTCTGGCTCATTGTTAAGCCATAACAGAGTTGTTGATTTGAATCACACAACTGTGTCACTGAGATCAACAGCTCTGTTACAGCTTAACAATGAGCCAGAGTTAATGACTTAACAACACATTGGAGGAAATAGAACAACAGTAGATAAATTTCTACAGCTGAAGTCAACAACCAGCCAAAGTCTAAATTGGTTGCACAATGAACATTGTAACATGTGACACTCTATTAGGAGGGACAGCAAATCTACAATGATTAGAAGCACTGGAGATTACATCGCACAAAAGTCCAATTTTGCAGATAGCAGTGATTACTGCAGCTCCTAAATCCCAAAATCCAAGACAGAATATTTATTTCACAGCAACCCAGGGAAAAGAACAAATGCTCAGGCTTCGTGCTGAGAAAGAAACTTAAAATCTTTGCTTAGCTATTCACTGCTTGCCCCATGATCTCATTTTCAAAGCAAAAATAATGTTGACCTACTTGATCAACTTTTGTGGATTGTATTTTTTTAAAAAAATAAAACCACGTGAAAACAGAGGGTGTAAAAATGATGATACTTTAAAACGTTATATAAATGATTTATAATAAAGGAGGGTCACACGAAGCATTTGAAAGTGGTGTTCTGCAAAGTGTATTCACAGGAACCAAACACTTCTCTCCTGAGTATTAAAATCAACCCCATCCTTTGACATGCTTGTAGGGCTGCTTTGAAAACTGGCTCAAACTGTCAAGGTCTGCGTCCTCATTCACATGGACAGTACTCAGCTTGTTAGCAGTGGCAGCAGGAATGTATTTCTATCCATGCATGTGCCTGCAAAGAATGCGGCTGTATTATTAACCCTCTGAGGAGAGGCTTGCCTCCTGCAAAGCCTGGGTTTCAAGGCTTTGGAAAGCCTTCACAACTGATGGCTCATAGAAATACCTTAGTCCTTGTTCAGTAATTGCCTTGCTTAGCGATCAGTTACCACAGCAATAAAGAACTAAGTTTATGACCAATCCTCTCCTCTATGATCTTCACAGGCCTGTAAAGGCCCAGGAAAGCTGAAGTAATATCATAAGGACACTCGCGGTTGCCCTTAGCAACTGCTTTGTTTAATGAGCAAGATATTAAGTTTGAGCAACTGGTATACGCATATAAAGGTAGTCCTCGAGTTACAATTGTTTGTTTAGTGACCGTCTGAAGTCACAGCAGCACTGAAAAAAAGTGATTTATGACCATTTTTCCTATGACTGTTTCTTATGTTTAATTTCTTATTACTGTTGCAGCAACCCCATGGTCACATGATCAAAATTCAGACAACTGGAACTCACGTTAATGACAGTTGTAATGTCCCACGGTTATGGGATCACATTTTGCAACCTTCTGACAGGCAAAGTCAATGGAGTAGCCAGATTCACAAATGCAGTGACTCACCTAACAATTGTGGCAAGAAAGGTCATAAAATGGGGCAAAACTCACTGAACAACTGGGCTCGTAAGTCGAAGACTATCTGTGTATGCATCCAACAACTCTTTAGTTTTTGGGTCTCAAATAAGGAAATTCACATGAACCCTTGGACTGTAGAGAGATTGGACCTTTTCAGACAGGCCCTACACCAGTGGCGGCGAACCTTTTACTTACTGAGTGCCGAAAAGTTTGCACGTGCCATCAGCACTTGCGTGAGACTCCTCCATGTGCACTGCGTGTGCTACTGCACCATCTGCACAGGCATGCAGCTTTTGTATGTACAATACATGTGCGCTGCATGCAGGCACTCACGCACACATGAGCAATCACATGTGCATGCACAGCAGAGGACCAAAAACCAACTGGGTCTCTGCAATCGTGCATGCGTGCATGCTCAATCGCATGTGCATGCTCAGCTGGAGGTAAGTTGGCCGACAGTTGTGCACCCAGCAAGATGGCTCTGCGTGCCACATGTGGCACTCGGGCCATAGGTTCACCATCACGGCCTACACTCTGCATTGGAAAAATCTAAACCATCACTGAGATGTATTTGGAAAGCATTTAGATGTATAAAACCATTATGTTCTTGCTATCTACACTTTTGAGAAATCATCAGATATATAGAAAGTTGTTCTTTTTTCCCCTCTCTTCACATCATTGCAAATGTACATTGCTTAGGGTTTTATTTTCACCCTTACGCTGCATATGTCTGTCTAATACTCTGTGAAATAGACTGTGTCTAGAATCCTTTTCAGCAAATCACATTAGGCATTTCCTTCAAACAGCAGCACTTTCTTTGGATTGGGTTGTAGATTTGGATTGTTTAAACATACAAAATATATGCTACATTTGGAGGAATTTTGAGTTGCTGGCATATCACAAATAGCAGATAAATCAGTGTATTATAGTCTCGAGTATCTGATTCATGGTCGATCCTTTCTCACAAAGGTATATTTGGTGCTGTAAAAGGAAGAATGCATTACTCTTTCATTTTTAAAATGCTGTTCTTGCTAATTATTATTTCTTTAAAAAAAATCTTTTGGGGCTGGAAAAAAAAGCATATTTAAGAAATATATATTCTCTAAGAAATTATAATGGTCTTAACCAATCTTGGTTAGGAAAAATATAGGACAAGGTCATTGCAGATAATCCATCAGGATATAGAAGATAAATTATCTTATGGATGAAAGTGTATCTAAAAGTAAAATGCAAAGTTTCCATGAGGTTTATGGTACAGTCTGTTTGATAAAGTACATGTATCTAGTATACCATCAGTCTCTCAGCTGCTGTTAATAAGTGAAATATAGCCAGTAGGTTTACTCTTAGCAGTCAAGCGATAGCACACATAAGGCCTGTTCAACTTTCAGTTTTACTTTTTAATTATCCTTCTCAGCCTTAGATATGGAAAAAGAACTGGGGAACAATGAAAAAAGTAACCAGGGAAAAGAGCAGAAAGGAAATATTCAAAAACCATTAATCTAATTGTCCAGCTGCAATCAAACTCCTTCCCATCCCACAGCCCCAAACCATATTTTAGTGAGATTTTTCAAAGGTTCCTGCAGAACAGATAAAATGCCTCAAAAGATTTGGCTGCAGATGAAAACCAGTAGAAAAACCTCTACCATCCTTTGACAACCAGAAGGTTCTCTTTTGGTATTCTAATTTCACTACAAGTAAAACATGCTAGAAGAAGCTAGTGACAAATGCTTTATGCACAACGAATTTGCCTTTATGGTTACATCAGAAAGAATAACACAAGAACTTTGTTTGTTAAACATAATCACAAGTAGCAGGTAATTTTTCCTAGAGTTTGCCCTGCTTGTTTGCAGGCTTGCTGGCTGCAGTTGATGTGGCAAATCTATCAAACTATGATATGATGAAGGGATTGAAAAAAACAAACTTTGTGTCATAGTCTGGGTTCAGAAGCAGGGGTAGGCCCAAGGCCTTCTTTTGATCAGGCCCAAGATGTTTCCAAACATCTAGAATATGGGAAATTTGATTTTTTTGAGGGGGATGTCTCTCAGCTCTTTGAGCAGATGCAGTTCAAAAGCACTGAAGGCAGGAATCAAATTATTCAGATCAGGGATGTTCAACCTTGACAACTTTAAGATTGGTGGAGTCCAACTTCCAGAATTCTCCAGCCAGCCATGAATAACTGGGGAATTCTGGGAGTTGAAGTCCACAAGGTTGCCAAGGTTGGACAGAATCTGATGAAATAATGATGGAAGCATTTGAAAAGGCAGAGGATGCAATTTAAAAATAGTTGGACCTCTGGTCCTTGACATGGAAAATGGAGTGTGCAGTAAAAGAGAGAATTGACAGTTTTAAAAGACTAGAAGAACATCTCCAGCTTATTCCACACATAAGCATATGCAAATTCAAAAAACAAGGTATTGAGTTAAAATTTCTCTATTTTTTGTCAGTTAAAAAAATCAATTGACCTTCTTTTCTTAATTTACATTCATCGAGCTAACACAGGGCATACCTTTGACCTCAAAGAGACCAAAGACAAACAACCATTAAGCTTTAGATTCATTTGGGGTTAAATTTGATGTCTTCAAAGGGTAATTTTTACATTTGTAAGCAGACAATAGCTGCTACCTGTCTTCCAACTGTGCCCTTATTTTTCTCTTAACAGACATTTTCTGAATAGATAAAAATACTTTTGGATTTTTTTTTTAAAAGCAGGTAACATTTGCAAGCCCTTCTCAGTTTAGGATTCCTACTTATTTGCATAGGTTAACAGATATTTTGGGAAGATAGACTAAGGAAAAAGAGGAAATATATGGATGAAGGGATACAGTAATCCAGAGATTGCAAAAGTACAATTATATTAATGCCCTTCTAGATTTCACCTATTGCCACTTGGCCATAACATAGAGTTGCAGTTGTAGGGTTCTAGTCGATTATCAATGACACAATTTTGATCCAAATACTCCATTCTTCTCCATGATGCATAGTTAGAATGTAAGCATGGCCATCTACACAAAGAGGAAAATGAAGACATGACATAAATGATGTAAGTAATGCACTTTTGTCAGCTATCATGATACAACTACTATATTTTATTCTTTGCAGAATAAAATGATGCACATGTCATCTCTTGTACATAATCAAAGCTTCTGATAGGTGTACTATCTGGATATAGAACTGTGGGGACCTTGTTGCTCTATGAGCTTGATTAATTTTCTTGCTGAAGGCACTGAAGATGTTACCTAGTTTGGATAATGGAATAACATCTGCAAGAAATCAACTAAGTTCAGAGAGCATCAGGCACCCCACAGTTCGACCCTGAGCTGCAATTATTCTCTACTATTGGATACAAACCTGTTAATGTGGCTATGTCCTACCTATTAAGTATGAATAGTACCACTCATAAGGAAATCCAGGTATTTAGGACTACTATGATTCAAGGGCTAACTCTCTCTATAAAAACATTCAGAATCTCTTGCATTTTGTTATCCTTCTTACCCTACGTAATGGACTATTTGGCCTCCTCTTTGGAGCAGATTGGCCACTTTCATCTGTCCTTCATTTTTATAAAGGTCAGTTTGGTTCTTATCTTGTTTAATACTGATTCTGAGAACTAACTCTCATACTAAGGGCCATAAAGATTGCTGAAGGATGACCAGAGACTGGGAGCCAAGAGGTGTTGATGAAAAATAGCAGATGAAATCCCACAATTTGGATGCATCAATTCCACTAAAATCAATAGAATTTAAGCAGCCTATCTGTATGCAGAGTTGAAGCCAGTAGATGCGTTAGAGATATGAAGGAAACTAAATTTGGTTCCCTTGTGAAGAGATCCTAAGATGCATCAGTATGCAGTTGATATGAAAAATGACATTTTAGAATAGACTGTAAGTTATAATTGACAAGGGATGCTTAATTTTAAAATCCATGGTTATAAATATAGAAAACAAAAGTAATTTTGTGAACACCAAGGTAGATCATGATTTTTCCTATTTCATATTAATTGGGATTAATTGTTTTTCTAGTCAACTAATAAGGCTACACGAGATCATATATTTTTTAAATTATTTGTCTGTGTTTTTGAAACATAATTTTTAGAAATATGCTTGTTCCTTCTGAAAGAGTGCATCTACACGAGGAAAGAATAATATCAGTGCTCATAATATGACAAACATTATTCATTAAGGTGCTGCAACAGTTATAGTCAGAGGTGAAATTCAGCTGGCTCGCACTGGTTCTATAGAACCGTTATAAGGAGAAATCTCCTTTTGTTTTTTCCCTACTTTGCAGGGTTAATCCTGTAAAGATTAACTTTACAGGGTTAATCCTGTAAATAAAGCAGTTGTTTCTAGTCTAATCTTTGTTGCCTTACTCACAGAAACTGCCTCTCCCCTTATTACATTGTAACTTTGGTGAAGTTTAATTCTGTGCTTGGTGATGTTTAATCCTGTGGCCATATCCACAGAACCGGTAGTAAAAGAAATTGAATTTCACCACTGCTGCAGAGGACACCGGGTCTATTTTCACCGTCTCTGGCATCCATAAGCACTCCACAGGCCAAAAACACCGGGGAGGCCGAAAATGGGACCCACGGAGGCCAAAAACTACTTTTTTCTTGTTTTCCTCCTATCAACCTAGGTGTGTCTTATGGTTTGGTGCGTCTTATAGTCCGAAAAATATGGTAATTCAACTTTGTCCATGTAATCCAGAGTTCCCCAACTTTTCCAGCTTTGCGAACCAGCAAGGGGGGGGGAGGGGGGATGGTTCCGTGTGAGCAGCCCGGAAGCGCACACGCACAATTCCATTTGCGTGAATGGTGTGCATGCACGCGCACTGCTCACACAAACGAGTATGCATGCAAATGCTTCCGCGTTGCTTTCGCAAGTGGGGATGCGCGTGCATATACATGCACTCCCCTGTTGATTACGCAGCCTGGTTGCAAACACCTCACAGGCCCGCTAGTGGGCTATGGCCCAGATTTTGGAGACCCCAATGTAATTGGGCCTAAATCTTTGGTCATGATGTGTTGATGGATTTTATTTATTTATTCATTTTATGATTTTCCAGCTGCGACTGAGGGCAGGTCTTAGGCCCACACTTTAACTACTTTACCACACTGCCTCATGAGCTGAGGGACTGTGGTAAAGTCATTCAGAGAGCTTCCCTGGCTGTTGTGGGGGATAGATTTGAAACGGGATCTCCCTCATGCAGGCCTTCATCAGTATCCCATGCTTGCTAGTCTTACGTTATGAAATAAACTGTTCTTCCTGGAAACATAACGGGTTCTCCATTTTATGTACAGGTAGACCTTGACTTAATGACCACAACTGAGCCCAATATTTCTGCTGCTCAATGAGGCAGTTTTAAGCGCCTTGTGCTTTTATTTTACAATCTTTTTTGTCACAGTTGTAAAAGTGAATCACTGCAGTTGTTAGGTGAAGCATACGGTTGTTAAGAGAATCTGGCTTCCACCATTGATTTGGCTTGCCAGAAGCCAGCTGGGAAAGTTACAAATAATCACATGACCACTGGACAGGGATCAACTGTCATAAATACATACCAATTGCCAAGCATCCAAACTGGGGATGCTGCAATGGTTGCAAGTATAAAAACTAGTCATAAGTAGCTTCTTTCAGTGCTGTTGTAACTTCCAATGGTCACTAAAATGAAGGACTACCTGTATCTGTCCAAAGTTAGGGAGATTATACCTGTTCTAAAAGCCAGGTAAAAACTGCCCTTTGAAATGGTTGGGGTTTTTTTTTTTGGCCTTCCTAGTCTGATTGCAAAGACCTGCTTCTTAGTACAGGAAGGAGCAACCAGCTCTTCTCTCTGTTCAAGAACTACTTTAGATTGAATGGCCCATTGGGACTCTACTCCAGTGTGTATGTGTTCAAAACTCTTGGGTAGGGAGTAGTTTCAGGCATTCTGTGGGGTTAAAAAAGGCCCTTCAATCCCTGCAAGACTTAAAGAATTAATTTTGTTCTTTAGTCTAACCCCAAATC